>CM062291.1:52924729-53187560 GCA_031216915.1 Pictodentalium vernedei | reverse complement strand
ACGTAAAGCTTAACGTCTTAACTGTCGGGTGACATCAACATCTCGACCAAAAAATCACGCGTTTGATTTTTGTGTGAGTTTGAATGAGGCAGGTAGATATCTTGCCCGGATTGAAGTTATGTACCTTTACTCTCTGATATACAATATCATGGGAAATTACATAATTCGTCAAAAACCCTTCAAATACACCATTTTTCATGATCTTTGGCTCATGTCGAACACCTGTGATTGCACCAGCAGTTTGGAGAAATATGAAAATAGAGTACCCAGTGAATTTGAAACGACACGCGTGAGCGTAGCTTCTGAGGGGTACCCCCCCCCCCCCCCCCCCCCAAGAGAAGGCCATTCGTTGGTTTTGTCGGCGGTGAGACTACAGTCATTCAGACAGTAACGGGTCAGGCGATGTTGAGCCTTAAAAAAATCGAATTTGAAGAGCATTTCAAAAAATGTTATTCCAGTTTTGTGAAGTAATTTGTTGCCCGTCTTTGAAAGTTTCGCGAGTTTGTTGTTTTTTGTTGACGAAAGTGATTTTCTTTAAAAAGACTGAATGTGCGCCGGAAGAAAATTTTGACGCGCGAAACCGCAAAAAAAAGTTTGTGTCTCAGTTACGGGAAGAGAAATATAAAGAGTGTGAATGTAATTATAGCGACAACAACGGTTGGCCACTTCCGGTTACGATATCTGTCATAGTGCAAAACGTGTAAGTTTATGAGCAGTAAATAGACCAAAATTCAACAAAGTACGGAAAACCTAAACAAAAGTTTGAGGAATAACATGTATATAAACTCACAGAAAGTGCTTAATACAAATTTAAGTGACTATAAGTTGATATTCTGTCGCCGATAAATGAATAATTTTTGTTGGAATCGCGTCATGGGGGCCACCATTTTGAGATAAACAAATGACCCCATCGATTCCCATTGTGATTACGCAAACACTTAGTAGGGACGTCATTACGTCGTCGCCTTATTTTAAGATTTCAGGCAAAAAATCAAAAATTGTGTCTTTTTCAATGTCTCATAATTTTATTGTATTAACACTCCCAAATAATTTTAAAAACATTTTCCAGGAGATTTTGATATATGGTAATTGGGTATCATCTCATTTTATTTGTGGTTATTTTATTTTCGCTGAACCGCGACGTCAAAGTCGGTTCACTTGCACGAATTTTAGCGTGAAAATTTCTTTATGACTTTTTGACACCCTTTTTCAACGGAGCATCGACTGGCGAATATTGATTGATTCACCATGGGGATAAATGCAACAGATAGAGCAGATCTCGAACTTTACAATGATGCCTGGTTCCGTTGCATCCGTTAATGATGAGTGGGTGCGAAACATCAAAAAGAACTTTCTACACATTTCTCCGGAGGTTCCGCTTTATGGATCGAACGGAACCAAGATATTTTTAGAGAGGAGATTACAAGCTTTTAAATAAGACAAGATACGATTGGTTGGTGTCAGGGATTGCCAGTCGATGACATTTTAAAGAAACCAATGAAAGCCACTTTTTCTGAAACAAAAAGACGTCTGCAAATTATCATCCGTATTTCGGCCGGTGCTTACGTAATTCATTGGAAGCGTCACTCGACCATTTTTCGCAACATTCAAACTGCAATTTCTATGATCTCGAAGTGCATAAAATTCTGGAAAAAACATGGGAAAGTTTGGAGTACCCGCCGGTACTATCCAATGGTAAGTTATATATTTAATATTTTATTTTAAACTTTTCCATGCCGTGGCCGTGGGGCAAAAACGCACCGGAACGGTCCGGGTTACCTTAATTGCTTAAACTTTTAATTTTATTAAAAGTTAAATCCAAAACAAAGAAAAGAATACCAAATTCGGCTAAATAAATGATTTAAAATCATTTTTTTTTTATAGTAGATCTTATAATGTGCCGATTGCATTAAGTGGTATAGCATGCTCCTGTCTGAGGTGACCTAAATTATGTTTTCACAAAATCTGAATTTTCATGGAGCTTGGCCGTTGGGGGTGGGGCTGTTAAATCATGTTTTGAAAGGTAAACCACACTCCATAGCTACTGATTCAGAGTTTTTTGTTCACATAACGTAGCGTTATCAGTACTGATGCCCTGACAGTTTTGTTTTTGTTGTTTTTTTTTTCTTGGGGGAGAGGGGGGGGGGGATTTATTTATTTATTGGAATTCAACGACCCTTTCAACAGCCAGGGTTACCTGCAATCACCCAGAGCACCTGATTCAGAGTTTTTTGTTCACATTATGTAATGCCATCAATATTAATTGATGTCTTGATTTTTTTTTTTTTTTTTTTTTGGGGGGGGGGGGGGTATTTATTGGAGTTTAACAACACTTTCTACAGCCAGGATCACCTTGTGTCAGTGAGTTTTACAGGTGGAGGAGCCGGAGTACCCAGAGAGAACTACCAAGCAATGGCAAGCAACCATCTAGACCGTTTTTTTTTTTTTTTTGGTGGGGAGGGGGTTTATTGAGATTTTGACACTTCCAACAGCCAGGGTCACCTTGTGTTGAACAGTTTTACAGCTGGGGGAAGCCAGAATACTATGAGAGAACCACCAAGCAATGGCAAGCAACTGTCAGACTCCAATCACCCAGAACAACTGATTTAGAGTTTTTCATTCACATTATGTAATGCCATAAATATGAACTGATAATGTCTTGACTTTTTTTTGGGGGGGGTATTTATTGGGGTTTAATGGCACTTTCTACAGCCAGGGTCACCTTGTGTCAGTTTTACAGGTGGAGAAAGCTGAAGTACCCAGAGAGAACCACCAAGCATTGACAAGCAACCATCTAGACTTTTTTGTGGGGGGGGGGGGGGGGTATTGGGATTTTATGACACTTTCATTAACCAGGGTAACCTCATGTCGGACAGTTTTACGGGTGGAGAAAGCTGGAGAGAACCACCAAGTAACAGCAGGCAACTGTCAGACTCCAGACAATCAACCATAGCAACTGATTCAGAGTTTTTTGTTCACAAAACGTAATGTCATCAATATTAATTAATAATGTCCCGGCTTCTTTTTCTTTTCTTTTTTTTGGGGGGGGGTGGGGGGGGTTATTTATTTATTGGGTTTTAACAACACGTTCGACAGCCAGGATCACATCGTGGAGGAACCCAGAGTGAACAACCAAGCAATGACAAGCAATTGTCAGACTCCAGACAACCAGAGCAACTGATTCAGTTTGGTAATGTGCTGACCTTTTTTTTGGCGGGGCTGGGGGGGGGATTTATTTATTTATTGGAGTTATAACAGCACTTTTGACAGCCATGGTCACCTCATGTTGGATAGATTAACAAAAATTTCGACAGCCAGGGTCACCTCGTGATAGACAGTTTTATGGTGGAGGAAGCTGGAAAGAACCACCAAGCAATGACAAGGGACTGTAAGACTCCAGACAATCAACCAGAGCAACTGATTCAGTGTTTTTTGTTCATAAGCAACTTCATCAATGTCCTTTTTTTTGGGGGGGGGGAGGCAGATTTATTTATTTATTCATTTATTGGGGTTAAAACAGAACTTTTGACAGCCAGGTCACCTCATGTTGGACAGTTTTACTGATGGAGAAAGCCAGAGTACCCGGAGAGAACCACCAAGCAACTATCAAGCTTTTCAACGTATGAACTCCACACAAGCAGAGTTTGCATTGGTTGACGACAAGTGCACGATCTATGTGCAGTCTGCCTTAGTACACAATGCTCCCATGCCCATGGGGGTGAATTATCTTGCCCAAGGACACAACGCAGTTGCTGCAGGTTAGATTCGAACAGAGGACTTCTTGGCTTGTAACCAGCATCTCTACTTACTGAGCCACCAGGCCCCCAGGTGTGTGTGTGTGGGGGGGGGGGGGGGGGGCAGGACAGTCAAGTTAGTTTTCCAACTAAACACAAGCTGACATGCACCAATGCGTGTTGTAAAGTTTCAGCCATTACTCATTCAAACTGCAGCTAGCAACCCATCTTCTGCTCAGCATCCTTGGTCTGGAATATTTTTCAAGAGTATTTTCAATGTCAATGTTGAAGCGGTGATTCACAAAATGGTTTAATTTTAATTATATGGGGGGGCCCTCCCTCAGAAACTTTTCTAAAATAGGTTATGGAAATAGTGCATATATAGTATCTGGAGGTCTGAGTTGAGCATATGTATGGTGGGGGGGGGGGGTATCTATTTTTCTCCTCCCCTGTCTCCACCATTGATTCCTATTTCAAAAACCTGCAAGCGTGAGGTAAACTCAAGCAAAAAATTATAAATTTCAATCATTAGTAATTCCCAAGATTTACTGCAATGTATGTTCAAAATGAATTGTATTCTGTCATATTTAACATTCCCTGTTTCAGTAGCTCCATTATTATTCAAAACTGAACGGTATGTGTTTATTTAATTTTTTTTCAGGATTTCTTGAGAGAAATTCAGACAGCCTTCAAGACAGCAACCATGGACCAGCCCACCTTCCAAATGTCATTACTGCCTCAGGCCTTGACAATTGCATATTTTAGTAAACCTATAAACAGGTTACCCATTCGGTTGTTCATTAACCTATTCTGAAGTTTAAGTAAATTTGTTTCATTAACCTATTGGTTAACCAAAAATCCAAACACGATATGCCACAGGCATATCCCGAAGGCTGTAGGCCTGTGCTGAGAGAGGGTTTGGGAGGGCAATGTAAAGTTATGCCTCCTCTGTTGGTAACACGCAATGACTTTTGACAATAAAAATATCATCGAAGCAGAAATACACAATCACCAGAAATAGAGAGTTGTGCCTCTTCTATTGGCAGCATTGCATATAAGAATGTGTAGCAGTGAATAGGTCCAGAATTGATTTGGCAGTGGCTCCCTCACACATCGGGCTACAGTGCTTTTCACTTTCCATAAACTGTGACAGCATGTTTCTAATTAATTATGCTTACAGCTGAATAATAAGCACAAATTTAATATTTGTATGTGCACTACTTTCTCCTCGGGCATCTTATGACATTCGTAAAAAAGTTGGTTAACCGATGGATTCTTGTGGTTAACCGAACGTCCATTTCGCCTTAATTTTTGTTTGCGTAACCCCCAGGTGAACAGAATGATCGTTCGCCTGAATTGTCAAGGCCTGCAGCAAAAAGATAATATTACCAGATATGGTAGTTATTCTCCAGTCAGCAGTTTCCTGGTGAGGACTATCTCTTCTTTTGCTATTTCAGATCCAGACAAATACCAGCTGTTCTTCCCACCAGATTCAGAAATTATACCTCCCAAAAATTATTGTCAGCTCAGAAGTTATTATTATTACCTCCCTGAACACAGGAAAATTGGATTGGAGAGTACAGATCAACAGAGAAACATCTAAATGTGCATGTACAGGTCAAATACAAATAAAAAATTCAATACTGTGTCACATTACATGTACTCCTTAACTCAAAATAAAGATGAAGTTTATTTATAACATTTTCTATTATTATTTTTATTAAATCTTTTTACTTCATAACTGATGACTCTTTACTTTCCACTGTTTTCACACCATGATATAGCCTTAGGTGCTGGTGTGGCGTTATGAACCTATAAATAAATTTATAACATTGTCTTGTCATTCTCTGGTTATTCATTTAAAAAATTTGAAGGTCTTGTCTTGTCATTCCATTTACAAGGTGGTAAGGTAGTGGCTAGTAAGGGAGGATGGAGGCCACATATTCTAGTAGATTAGAAAAATGTTTTTGATCATCATGAACAAAATTAATGTCGCTATATCTTCTGTTAAGAGTGAGAACAATAAAGTATTGGAAATTATCTGTATTGTGTTTGAATTATTTCCTCAAACTTTGATCTGTAGGCAAGCAATAAACATTTTTTTTTATTCAAATGCCAGGGAGAAAAAGACATACTAGCCGGGTATCTTCACTTCTATTGCAGAGCACTTTGATAGGCTTACATGTACAAGGGTGGTTCAGTTGTGGCCATAAGGGGTGGGGAGTTTGGAGGCCACATATAATATATATTGTAAATACATGTTTTTTAACAAAAAATTGTTCATTTTCTTCATATTAAGTGCTTCTGTCTCCTCTTGTACCATTACAAGACTGTTTGCAATTTGAATGTAGTCATTCCTGTCAATTACTACACATGTGCATGTCAAAGTCAAAGACCAAACACTTTCCAAAAATAAGGGGGAGGGGTAGATTTTTCAATATTAAACCCCCACTCTGATGTAGTATACTGATAAAATGTATTTATTTTAGTTGCAAATGAATTTGTGTACCATCTGTTCTTTACCACATCAATTTTTTCTGAATATTTTTCAAGTTATGACCATTTTTGTTGTATAATGCTGGTGAAATGGAAGTTTTGAATTCTGTCCGTTTTTGGCATATTTTGGGGTGTAAAATAGTCAGAATATACATATTAATCATTAATTGAGGACCATTTTCCCATTTCTTCACCAAACTAGTTATTCTGTAAAGAAATATCACAAGTAATTGGCTTTGCAGGTTGTTTTCTGTCCAGCATATGCCTTTTCTTAACTTTCCGCAGGTGTAGCCGACACCTCAAATTTGGACAATGACGCTTGAAAAATGGATAGAATTTCTAAACTGCCAAGGCTCAAAGCTGAAAGTAAAACAGAAATGTTCTCAGAATTAGTTGTACTCAATAATAAAGGTTATTTTATAACTTCTGGGGTCTAAGTCAATTTTTAAAACACGAAAATCCTTAAAAATATAGAAAAATTGTCGAAAATTTTACATTTTTGAAAAAAGGGTATACACCCCATCTACATTTGGATGAACCAGACCCAATTCTCTTTATATCAAGGCAATGCTACACAGATATGTTCTACCAAGTGTGCTTAAAGAGGGACACACAACAGAATCCAGTGAACTGAACTACTATTTGAGTTGTAGATCCACAAACATGGACTCTCAGAGCAGTACAGCCGAGTCACAAAGGCAAAATAAACTAAGTCCATAAAATGAACCCATGATTTCCCCGAGTCCAAACTTTCTTTATTTACTAAAAAATCTGGCTGTGAACACTTTTAAGCATTATATCCAGTGAACTTAACAAGAATAATAAGGTAGAGGTCTTGAAATCTTCACTTATGTCAAGATAGAGACCCTTGAAATGGGTATTTGGGCCCATTTCGACAGAAAAGCTCAAACTGCCTTTTCGAAATCTGAAAAATACCCAGTTTTGGGGCGACAAAAAATGTCATAACTCGAAAAATACTTGACCAATTTTGAAAAGGTTTTCAGTTTTGTAATCGCCATGTAGAGATCCACAAGTTGCAATAGAAATCATTGCAATTGGAAGAACTTGAATTTTTCAGTGTCTTCCCTACACTTAGACGATGAATACCTTGAAAACAAATAACTAACAATATATTTTAAACATCATTGTTTATTTTTTATTGGGTCATATTTCAAGGTTTGTGATTTTTATATTTGTATTGATCAACGAAACATAGCCTATTTTCGTGCATGGAAAACGTCAACAAATATTCAATAACTCCCAATAACACACGAGCGATGTGATAGATAATTCCCTTCCCTACATGGTGAATATATTTATTTCCATTTTGGTTTTCAATTTCATGGTGTTATGGCTCATCAAAAGCAACTACCCTGCCACAGTGGGATACATGGCGATTCGACCCCAGGTAGAATCTGCCCCAAAACGATGCTGCCCTGGAAGATTCGGCCCCACATTTCTAGCTGAAAGGTAGCAGTTTACCACAAGCCTACCAGAGTTAAAAATTTGCGCAACCTGGAGATAAGTCCTGCAAATTTAAGTGTGTAACCCATGTTCGTGTATTTAATCCACGGTCGGGGAGAGGTTCCGTATTGACCAAACACCCTCTGTCAGCATCAATTTCGGGGTTGATGCTGCCACAGTGTACCATCCTATCGGGTGGGGACGTAAAATGGCTGACCCCTGTGCAGGGAGAGACACACCCTGTGCATGCTAAAGATCTATCTGTGGTAGCCTAGAGGGGAGCTGAAGAGATTCATCCCACAACCCCCTGAATTCATTGCATAATCATCAACCTGTTGAAGGCAGCAATTATATGAAGAAAGAAAGAAAGAATGATACTATTTTAGCATTATGTTAAGATGTACGCAGAGATGACGGAACGGCCCAACTGGTTGTTTGAGACATTCTGCTTGGATGAAATGAGCTTTACATGGGGATTCCTGGGTTGAGATGCCGAAGGCATCTCCTGAAGGCCTGAGGAGGGGTTGGGTACGGGAGGGGGTGTACCCTCCCATAGATGGGGGGGGGGGGGGTCTGCACCCCCCCCCCCCCCCCCCCCCCGGAAAATATTTCATATTTCAGCGCTCTAGGAGCAATTTCCAAGCATTTTGTTAGCACCTGAGAGCATTTACAGGCACGCCGATCAGCCAAAATTCTCCCTCATTGTTCACGTCAACCATTTTTTTTGGGGGGGGGGGGGGGGGGGGCAACAAACTTTTGGGGGCTTGTCCCCAGTCCGCCCATAGCTACGCCCCTGGTAGAGGTTGTGACAAAAACTAATCATGCATGTTTGCAAGGGGATATCCAGACTGGTACAATATAAAATACTCAGGGGACATCGCTATATACACATACCAGCTGATGAAGGAATATCAGGCAGATGATCTGAAGATACTTCTCTAATACAGGTAATATATATTGCAATATTAACTGTTACCACACTTGACACATCTCAAAGTATGAAATTTTGAGCAAAGAGTAACTGCATGACATCCATGTGTGGACTTAGTGATTTTGACAGACAAAAAAAGCTGCCGTCCCGACCCAAAAACATGGAATTTTTTTTTTCTTTTTTCCAGTTCCCCCAAAAAATGTTGGTTGTAGTTTTAACAGTGCTAGAGCTTTCCTAAAATACGTACATTGGTTAGTTTTCTGGAAAAAATGCAAAAATTTGTGTTGTCGCTAGTAATTATTATTCTTTGAACAGGTTTGTCTGCGTTTCAAAGTCACGATAAAATAATTGGGATAAATATCTGGCATCATGATATAATTATTCCGTTTTAACAGCGAGTTGAGTTGTCAATACCGGGTCACTATCAGACATGCGCATTAAAACCCATTGAAACACTGCTCCTGTTGAACTATTTTTAGAAAATTAACGCTAAACTACTACTGCATTTGATCCACTTCGTTTTCAATTCTTTCCACTGTAGAAGTTGTGAAAGAGTGTGGTGAAATTAATTCAGAGAAGACAAAAAAGACTTTTTGTGTCCAATAAATACATATAAAGTGGGAAAATAGATCGCCAGTGGGTGCCAAAGAGGGTGATTCTTTATAGACACAAGCGACCCGTTACTGACCAAATTGCGACAGGCAAATGATCTAATTTTATAAAATAAACCGAAGCTTTATCTGAATATTTCCGCTGCAATAATGAGTGTCAGATACCTGTCTGTCAATAACAAAAAACAAACTTTGGATAACTTATTTTATTTGAGAGAAATAAACGAAAATTTGAAAGCTGACCCGTTACTGCCTGAATGACTGTACTTGCCGAGAAGGACCGAGAACAAAAAAAAAAAAATTTTGAAGATGAAAATAAATGTTTTTTGCTAGCATATACAAGTGGATTGTAACTAAATCACCCGTGTAGTGGAGTTATCACACAAACTATTAGTCTTTGTAAGACTGTGACCCGGGGCCCTCACAGTCTTTGAGAAACCCGTTCAAATTTCATCTGACTAAAACTGAAAGAAACTGGCCGCATTTGGGTCGACTTAGTTCACGCTTCATACCGAAGACAAAAATCACATAACATATTACTTGTCGTACTCAGCCAAAATATAACTTATTTACGTGTCTGCACCATTGTTGAACGCAAACACAGCATCAAATTCAAGAAATGTTGAAAAATATCCGACTTCACCACGTTAAAAAACATCGATTTCAAAGATAAACAAATTGTACTACACATGCGCACAGATTTGTTTATCTTTGAAATCAATGTTTTTTAATATTTTTAGTAATACCTTGAAGTGAATATAACTAGAGATGAGCTAATAACCGTATCGGTATCTCAGACTCCACCGATAACTCCTATCGGTTTACCCGTCACTGGGAAATTTTTCCGGTCCGATATTGCTAAACAGTGAAAACTCGAAATTTGTCGTACTCAGCCAAAATATAACTTATTTACGTGTCTGCACCATTGTTGAACGCAAACACAGCATCAAATTCAAGAAATGTTGAAAAATATCCGACTTCACCACGTTAAAAAACATCGATTTCAAAGATAAACAAATTGTACTACACATGCGCACAGATTTGTTTATCTTTGAAATCAATGTTTTTTAATATTTTTAGTAATACCTTGAAGTGAATATAACTAGAGATGAGCTAATAACCGTATCGGTATCTCAGACTCCACCGATAACTCCTATCGGTTTACCCGTCACTGGGAAATTTTTCCGGTCCGATATTGCTAAACAGTGAAAACTCGAAATTTTAACAGTTCGATGTTAATTTCAACCTCGAAACGCCAGTAAGAACCGTCATCTTCAGTGTGCATTCTTCGTTGTAAAATTTTATCAGTTTGTATTGTAGTTTCGTCAAAAGCCATTCATTGATCAGATTCCAGCCCATTTCACTTCTCAACGTAATTTCTTGAAATGGACCAGTCAGCAATGGCAGACACAGTTGTCAATTTGTCATCTTGTTGATTACACATTATACGTTGTCATTGTTTACATGCCTGTCGACAGTAAGACAGACAGTAACTCAAAATTGACAGCTGAGGCCACGCCTTATGCAAAACTTAGTTACCTGATTGGTTGATCAGTGTTGAAAGAACAAAAACACTGCAAGAGTGTGGGCGGTCTTCTGCAGATGTTCCAAGACAAATTTTTATCTTGTTTGGGAAGAACGCACATGATTGTGTATTCACTAGCTTTGACTCTTTCTGCACTGCAACTCGCCAGCCAGCCACCTTTTGTCTCGAATGATAGCCAGTGGGATAGAACAGGTTGCAAGTGGAAAAAGAAATGGCTGTTTGTTTTGCAAATGAATTTTTGCAGAGAAGAACCTGCCAAGAACGTACATTCACCAATTTCTTAGTAGCATACATGGCCATGCGGGAAAATTATTGGGAAAATTCATTGCCATTGTTGAGTAAAAGGATCAATTTGTCTAAAAATTGGGGTCTTTTGTCTGAAAGAAGCATGGAAATCTATTCCTCTTGAAATGTCTTGTGAGGTCGAAATGCACAGACAAGGCGTTACAAATATTTGTTAAGTCACACCTAGTTTAAACTTGAAATGATATTCTACTTTATTATTTTTTGATTTGATCCAAAAATCATAAAGCTGTCTATCAGTTCAAGTTTATAACTAGAAGCCACCACCACCAATCTGGGCCTCTACCCATTCATTTCCCATCTTCGATTTCATGCGGGCTGTGGGCTTTGCCGGTTGCCGCTCGGCAGAATTAAAGGGCAGGTTTGTCAGGAAGAAGTGTTGTGACCCCCTCCTCCCCCAATGGTGACATGTCATGAATCAGAATTTAAGAGACCGTGTCACTAGAAACAGTTTTTGTCAAATCGTAAAATTTTGTAAGAAATTTTTGAAGCGTCTCTGCAATACTCCACTGACTCGCCGCGAGTGTGGGGAGCTCATACAGGCTCGCAAATTCTATCAAAGCTGGCTTCTGCTCTACTAAACAGGCAAGCATTGTGTAACATTGAAAATTTCCATCACCCATGTCCAATGTACAGACCACATGTCTCTTCACTCACAGTCTTCAATTTTTTTTGAAAATTGAAGACGTGCGCATAGACCATGCCTACAAGAAGACGTGCGCATAGACCATGCCTACAAAGGAATCATGACCAATCAGCAGCCGGCCATAGTGTCATGACTCCAGTACAATGTAAATGAGCAACTGCAAAGTGTCTTGCTTCTGTTATGTTTATTTTAAACTAACTTTTTCTTGACTATATTTTGATTCTCTAGTGCAAGTTTTCATCTAATGACTTGATGTCAGAAGGTTCAGTGATAATCAATATCAAAACAAAGTGACACAAATCCAAGCTCACCAAAATAAACAAGACGTTGGCCGGGCGTTATCTTTGTTTATTTTTAATAAAAAGCACATGGCAATCACCCAGTATCCTGCAAACACTTTGAACAATTCCTGGGATTACAGACTTTTAAAGAGCTGGTTGCGGTTTCCCTTGGTTGTCATCTAAAACAATTCCTGGAGACATTGTTTACAGTATGACACCAGCACATGTATTTTTAGCTCATCTTGACAAAGTCAGTCTGAGCTAAACTCATCGCTCCCTGCCTGTCGTCCGTCCATCCGTCGTTTGTCAACACCTGTCTTGGTCTTCTCCAAAACCACCTGGTCAATTCAAGTGAAAGTTTGTGTGAGTGATGGCCACGAAAGGGCATTTTATTTTTGTTCAACTCAACATTCCCAGCCCATAGGAAGGGGGTGGGTGAAAATCCTCCCAAATGTTTTTAAAATCTTCGCATGAACCAGTGGGTACAATGACTTGATATTTTGTCCGAAGCTACCTTTTGAGGTGTAAAATCAAGTTTGTTCAAACAAAGTTTGTGGATCCACGGTCAAACGGCTACATTCCCCTGCCAGGTTATCTTCCCGACATAAGGCCAAGAAAAAAAAGTTGTGTGGTTCGGGTAACCCGACCGACCCTAATTTTGGAGTGCGACCCTAATAATTTTATGGGCCGAAAAAATCGTCGATTGTTTAAAAAATTCAAGACCGAAAAAGTAAGGCACGAATTCCGCATTTTGTTACCGCGAATGGGTTCCCGGTTTATACGTTGAAACTGACGGCGCGTATTCTGTGTTTTAATACGTTTTTGTGTTGATTTCTCGGTGCCGGTATTTCGAATTAGTTTCCTGTGCGCCGTGGAATAAAATTGATCAAAATGTCTGCTATTCTTGCACTTATAAAAAAGAAATGCTGTCACTCAGATGAAATAAGAATGCTGAAATCTGTTCAGCATTCAACGACATTCAAAGATATCTTTACCGAAATTCACGGACAATCCAGCACAAATTCAAGCAGCGAGTGTGTACACGTTTGTTGCACGAATAACTCGGACTCGATGGTTTCCCCCCCTCAAGGCCTGTTCGATGTTTCCAGTGAAATGCAACTTGGCTCTGTGCTTGACAGATTCCAAATAAAAACTGTTGTTTTCCGATGTTTGGAAGAACCAGGCAGTGTTTGTAACACACCTGAGAATTTAGAAAGTACACCCAACACAGAGAATGTTTTCGATGTGTTAATGAGTCAATCAAAAAAACGAGGGTACCCCCCTGAAAAGGTTACAAGTCTCGGGGTTAAAACTGGTTTGAATAGAAAAGACGAACTGTATAATGATGTTTTAAAAATGATGCGTGAAGACGGTGTTGATTTTCCAGTCGCGGAACTTCGAACGGAAGGCTCGTATATAGCACAGGTGCTCTGTAATGCGTTGTGGTACGTCACCAATCAACACGTTACCTTCCAAGATTCGTCTCTTCATCATAAACAAGTGACACCGATACCAGAAAAATTCTGTGCCTTCAGTGGGTACAATGAAACCAAACGTAAAAAACAAAAAACACAACCAATGAACTCAAGTGAATTGAATAGTCACGGCCAGGCCCTGTACAGTGTTTGCTTGAAGCCAATCATGAAAACTAACTCAAAATGGTTTGTGTTCCATGATCACGTGAAAAGCCTTGCTGACTGTCTTTTGGGTTTCAGTGAATATTTGAAAGAACAGGTTTGCAGTTCTGATTTGAACCGCAAATGAGATGCCCCTGCGAGATCTGTTACCTCTGACATGACAGTTGAACACAGAAGGGCAACTCCATTTACACCAAAAGATAAATATACAGTTCTTGACAGTATAATGTCATCCCGAGACCCTGATGACCCGTTGTTCTTCAATGAAGAAGAACACATCACAAACCCGTTTCAGTCAAACATGCAGCGTTTTAGATTCTTTTCGGAATTGCAATTATCCGTACCCATTGATCTCTACCGATATTCTCCTGGCGGTTCAATTGTTACTTCAACATGCATTGTGAGGGTAGATCCCGACAGGACTGAAGATGACAAACTAACAAAACCCTTGAGGTTATTTCCTGAAATTCAGAAAAAATTCCCTGTGTATCACACCAGAGCCCAACGCAATCACTTTAAGGCACATATTCGAAATGTCGCAAAAATATCACCATCTACCGTTGATCTTATATACAAAGAGCTAACTATTGATGCAACAACAGCTAGCCACATAGACACACAGCAAAGATTGCGTGCGATATTCTTGGGTGAAGAAGGCTTGCTTGTTGATCTTCGTACATTGAACGCGGGGCGGCCGACAGGAAAATTTGATGTTTTTTTCACGGAACTCAGTAAAATTGTTGAGAACGTAACCGCGGCCGATGATAGGAGACACAAACAGGCACATTTGTCAGAGTGGATTTCCTTACCGGATTTAATTCAACAAGCCCAGGACAAATGCCCACCAGATACGCCGATACCATCCAAAACGTTAGTCAGGTTGCAGTTTGCCCCCACAAATCCCTACACGCGAGCAGCATTACGATTCACATCAAAGATAGATGTACAATATAAAATTCAGAGGAGGCAACTACGCGCATCCCACCCCGATGAACATTTCTGTTCAGCACAACTGAAATATATGAAGTCAATGGCCGTAGACTTGCGCGATAAATGTGCTATGTACTCTGTAGACGACAAAGCAAAAATCCCCATTGGAAGTCCGGATGTGGTTGTATCGACCGGAGTGCGAGGCAAAAAGACGCTGGCTCCAACAAGTACAACGCTCGTTGCATCTGATCATGATATGACTAATTGTAGCCTGACGCCTTCTGTATATCTCCGGATAAACATTCCCGAGCATATTGAAAATTCATTCGTTCGAGGAAAAGTTACAACAGTGATCAACGATTCCATTTTTGAACAGTCTAACCCTTTTAGACATGCATGCACACTTTCGCAAATACACACTAAAGATGGACCCAAAATTCTTCTGAAATTTACTGACGGTGGGACTGACCAAAGGAACAACTTGGAAAGTGTGAAGTGTGCGACAATTTGCTTGTTCAGGGAGCTTGATTTAGACATGGTTGTGTTGGCAAGATGCGCTCCAGGGCATAGCTGGACCAATCCAGTTGAGAGGGTCATGTCGGTTCTAAATTTAGGCCTACAAAACTGCGCACTAAGTAGGAATGCTTCTGATGATCCTGCAGTTGAAAAGATTTTGACATCATGTAGTAGTATGGCAGATATTCGCACACGAGCAGATAAAAATCCAATTTTGAGAGAGAAATGGCCAAAACTGGTGGAGCCTGTGAAGGAGATTGTCAGAAGTCGGTTCGTGAGACTTCGTCTTAAAGATGACACAATTGTCACCGCCGACCCAGTTACTGTCGCAGAAATTGACAAAATGAAGGGACTCTTAACTTCAATGTTCCCCAATCTAGACCCAGATCATCTGACAAAAGCGCTCAATGATAAAGATCAAACCTACAAGGACTGGGTACAACGTCACTGTCGAGAACGCAAATATTCGTTTCAAGTTCGAAAGTGTGGAAATAGTGAATGTTGCTCGCCACCAAAAAGTGATCCTGAAGACTTAGCTTGGTTGCCTGATCCGGTGATGGATAACACAGGTTTCCACTTCAAGCCGTATGCGCAGTTGAAGGGAGTCACCACAACAGATGAAGATTGTCCGACACAATCGACAAAGAAAGCAGCTCATTGCAACAAACCTAGCAAAGCGACTGCCAAGACAAATAGCAGTAGCACTGTTTGTAGTATTGGTGATGTATACGGGGAGGATGCTGAAATGTGTACAATGAGTGCACAGACTGCGAGGAGTACAGTTATATGCATTGAGTGCCAAAAACCCAGAGTGATATATTCCCAAACTAGACTTACTGAGAGACAAAAATTTAGTTTGACGTGCTTACTATCTAACTTTGATTTCACCTGCGGATCGCCGATCTGCCCACCCCAGCATTTATTGAAAAAGAAAATTTTTGTGAAGCTGTCTGTGTCGTGTGAAACCCCAGTGGAGCTATCATACTACAGCGCAAAACTTGGTCGGGTGGATCTTTGCAGCTTTTGTGCCCTACCTGAAGCAAGGGTGCTTCCGGAAATTGTTTCAAAGTTCAAAACAGTCCTTCCAATATGTGACACGTGTGTTGAACAGGGTCTCTCGCCAATCTGCCAGCGCCCCTATAAACCATAAAACAGTATGATTTTCACTTCTGAAAGATATCGTTTGCAACCACCTGACAATTTGTTTATTCCATTTGATATACGTTCCACCACTTGGCAAGTGACCAAGTGCAGTTTTGTTTTGTTTTGGGGTTTTTTTTTGCCTGTCATTCAACGATTAAAAATATATTTTTGAGATTCACTTTAATTTATTGCCCTAGTTTGGATGTTTGGGAGTTTATGTTGTTTCAGTCCCTAGTCCAAAGAATATTAATGACGATTTTAGGGGCGGGACTAGGCGAGAAAGATTACATTAATGACAATGTTAGGGGGGGGGGGGGGGGGACTAGGTGAGAAACATTATATTTCAAATCTAGTGCTATTTTATAGGCAGTGGATTTTAAATATAATATTTCTCACACACTCATCTAAAGTTATAAAGTACTGTTTAATAGTAATTCTGGGATTAACATGTATACATTTATATCAGAAGTGCAGTATAAAACTTTCAACTTGATAGAGAGAACTCTCTTTCAAGTTGAAAGTTCTATTCTGCACTTCTGATATAATGGCTTTTAATATTAAATATTAAAATACATTTTTATCAGAAGTGCAGAATAAAACTTTCGACTTGATAGAGAGAACTCTCTATCAAGTTGAAAGTTCTATTCTGCACTTCTGATATAAATGTCTTTTAATAATAAATCCAAGGCTGAAGTATTAATCCTTTCAACTGGGTAGAGGGGTGGCAATTGAAAGGGGTTTCTTCCAAGTTCCACGATGGACCGTCACTTGCCAGATTGTAGCATCTTTTTGTATGGTCGCCAACGTCTTCACATCTCTGTCTTCCACTTGATCAGTAGGCCCACTGGTCATCCTTTATTAAATCGTCACACAGCACCTGCATCCCTGAGTTCTCGGCGGTCTCGTCGGCCAGCCCAGGTTAGCCTAGAAGTGTTGTCCGTCAGCGGTCTCGCCGACTGATGTCTGTTGTCAAGGTGTTGTCTCAGGCTGGTGGAGGAGTCATCTACAATGTTGCTGAGTCTGACAGAGCCCTTTATTAATTTATTAATTGCATGCTCACGAGTTTTATACAACTTCCACTTTCCTGCTATAATATGCTGGTGACAAGTCCGTCACAGTTTTATGTGTATTTTGTACTTGCACATACATGTACAAGTCTGTTTCAGGTTTGTCACCAACATATTTTGACAAGAGAGGGGGCCGTAAACTCATAAATATGCAATGAATCCAATAGTCTGTGATATGGTCTGAAAAATGCGTACCGTTAATACTGCACACAAATTAACAATACAGGATACATATTCACCAAACGGAACAGCGAAATATACGGGGCGAAAACCATAGGGGCGTAAATGAGCACAACGTTACTGGTGCTTGGCCTATTATGGGATGCCATTCAATATGTCAGAATGAGAACAAAACAATTCTAAAGCGGTGTCAAATGAAAGTGAAACAATTGATTGCAAATATTAACCGTCTTGTGTCCAAAATGAAAGTGCATTGAAAAGTCTGTCTGCGTGATATCAGCTGTCACGCAACTTAAATTTAGACATCCAGGGAAATATTAAATGTGCAAATATTTACGTTTTTACATGTTCCCGTATAAAGGGCAAATAACAAAGATCTCGCCCTCCGTGTGTTGTGAAACATTCGCTGTCCCCCAAATCAAATATAAGAACGTATGAAGACCCGAACCTACCAATTCTACCATATCCATTTGAAAAACTGCCATAGAATTCCCCCTTTCAACGAAAGCAAAAAATACTTGGGGGAAAAAATAAATAAAAAAAAAAAAAAAAAATCCGACCTACCGACCCTCTTTTTTTCTAGCATGTTACCCGAACCACACCATTAATTTTTTTTGGCCTAACAGAATTGTTAAAATTCGCCATGATCTGCCCGTCCCCCGAGAATACATTTAGTTCCTAGCTTGTAGAATTGCCATTTCTAAACTTCTTTTGCCGATTTCAGTACACATTTTTCATTGAAAACAAAACACATGTCTGTTTCACCGTTCTGTCGCAGCACCTGGAGAGTAATTGATTTCAAAGCGTTTTTCAACATCAAAGACATAAACAATAGTAATATCGAGTATTCATTTTCACAGTGGCCACAAACATCAAATTTTGTATCATGCACGTGCAATGAGATTTTTGCGCAGTGCTTGTGTCTGCTAAAATATCTCACAAGCATCGTTTCGCCCCTAATTTAAAATTGAATTTTTAAATTATGAGCGAATCTACGCTTCCTACTCACACTTTCTATTCGCCCTGAGCGTTTTGTCCCTTTGATTGAAAATTGAAAATGCCAAGGCTTGACAGTTTTATTGGGACGAAACACCCTGGTCGAATAGAAAGTCATGTATACTACGAATTATTTTTCAGTTGAGCAACCATTTTCTCTTATTTATGTCTTATTCATCGGAAATTACTGGCCGTCAGTGTGTAAAATTGGACAAATATCTCCGTGAAAAGACGCAAAATATTCACTCAGATGCAAAGAAATGGGGGGTTGGGGATTCCGGAATTCAAAATTTTCCTACCATGTTCTGCCCCTGGTACCAACAATCATTGGTCGCCATGCTAACAGTCTCATTCCCTTTCCCCTAGCGGAAACCCTGGGATCAGTATTTGCGATTGTAATGGGAGGGGCTCCATTCAACATTTTTTTTTACCACAGCTGACTCTGAAACCAAAACCGAGGCAAAATTGCACAACCAAACAGCTCTAATTTCTGTTCTAGGTTGGAAAGTCAGTCTGCAGAAGGGAAAGAGTTAATAATTGAAATTTGATTTATTTCAGATGATATTTGTCCAGAAAGTTATGGAGTGGATGGGATTGTAGAAGGTAAAAGGAGTCGGGACTTTGGGTGAATGAAGATGGGATGACGGATATCATTAGAATGTAGAAGAAAAGTGTTAATCAAGGTATTTGTATATTCTTTTTATCCTTTTCTAGGTAATAATACAGTGGAACCCTGTTAATTGAATTGCCAGTTTGCCAATAAAAATTATTCAATTAACAGGAGTATTCAATTAACATGGATTGTGTAATTTTCCTGTATTCTAGAGATAAACCTGGCATTTATTCTATTATAACTCCATGAGCTCTGTCAACCAAGATATAATAGATTAAATGCCTGTATTGGGTGTAATGAGGCCAAATAGGTCTATAAAGAAAGGAAAACTGAGGAGAGTCTGGGTAATTTCTCGACAGGTTACAAGATTTTTTTATTCAATTAACAGGAGTTTACTCTATAACCTATATTCAATTAACAGGTCAAATTTGTACTTGAGGTATGGTAAATGGTTTTGTGCTGGGAAATTATATTCAGTTAACAGGGATTTATAATTAAGAGATATCCAATTAAGTGGACTTCCCTGTAATACAAAAGAATCGGGTTAATTCTATAATTCATTTTGTCCACCAGATTTATACAAATATATTCCCAGCATCTGTCAGGTCTGCAGAAAATTGGGGATTGATCATTTCGTTCGTCTCGATAGAAATATGTTGACCAAATTTTTGTTCACCTACATTACAAGATCTTGGACAAATATTTATAGCTTAATTTTTCCAGACCATGATCTATTTTACGATTATGATGACGATAAAACTTACTGTATTTGTACTTGAGTGATGTGAGACACTGTTGAAAAGTGTTCTCCCATAATATTATGTCGTCAGCATAATAAAGGGAAGTATAAAATAAGCAGGCCTGAAAATAAGCAGTCTGACATTTGCAGAATGAGGTCCCCAGAGGGTGACTTTTATGATGCTATCCCATACAGTGGGCCAATTTATCCTCTGGGTATCTCTTTCTGTTTAGTTTTGAGACCATGATTCAGATTGAGGTTCACAGAGGGTGAATTTAGTGATGCTAGTACCATCACTAAATTCATCCTCTGGGGACCTCATTTTACAGATATGAGTAGAAGTAATCCAGATTTCTCTGGTCACCTTAATTTTTGATTTGTGCAGTTTTGTCTGTGAGTGTTATGTTAATTTTAATATTTGATTTCTACAGGGATGAGATAATTCAGTTAGATATCCAATTTCAGATACATGTAATTTATTATTAAATTGCTGAAATATTTTTTCTATAAATCTACATGAAAATGGTCATGAGATAATTTAACAGACTTCTGATTTCCCAGCATTCTTGCCCTGAACTTTTCTAGTTTTGTTTGCTTCAGTTTCCTCATACAATCCCAATTTTTCCTTTATCTTGCAGAACTATCATATCCTGCCAGTGGAATACACAAAAATAGCCATTCAGATTTTATTACTTTTTTTTCAATTCTTGTCTCCAAAACATGGCAATTTCATTGGAATCATCTCACCAAGTTCATTCCAATGATGTTTGATAATCTGTGCATTAGGCCAAGAAATGAAAAAAAATATGGTATTCAAGAAATTCATTTGTATGTTTGTTTGCTGGTCATATTAGATAAAAAGCTATAGCTACATTATAGTGATATGTTTAGCTGGGAGTCGATTGTAGCCCATTCAAAATTTTACAGCAATTTTTTTAATCATATTTTTGTTATAACTTTGAAGATACAATATTGTAGATGAAAATTGAAAATAACATGTGCCAAAATTGATGTTTGTGTTGTGCCAAACTTTCCCAGTCCAGGTTTTGAAATTGTCTGAATGTTATCCAAATATTACAAAAAATGTGAAAGGTCTTTGTTCTTTTCCTTGGAAATGTTTTTAATTTGAATCATAAAAATAGTATTTTTGCATTCTTGAACATCTTTTACAAGAAATCAAACAAGCTGAACATGCCCACTGTTATCCTAAAAAGGGCACATCTTCTCTAACCCACTGAAGTGCCTATGGGTAAGGGTTAAGCCTTGCCTGGGGAGGTCATGTAATATGGTTAGTTTAAATATGTAGTTACATTCATTCAGGTTAGTGTATTCAGCAAGTGACCATCCTGAAGTCAAATAGAATTCTTTTTTTTTATTGCAGGAGTTGGGTGTGTAATAAACTTGCTGATAAATAGATTGGACATCAAGATGCATTCAATGATTTGCTTATTAGTCTTAATAAGGGCAACATTTCAGATGATGTAAAGATTGGTTGTCAGGAAGAAAAATCCAAGTCAAGAAGTCAAGTGCAGTAAGTATTTTTATTTATTCAATTTGTTTTTCTAATGCTAATTTGTCCCTCGTCAACATTTTGTTTGTCCGGGCCATAACTTCTTATCCACTGAATATTTTTTGACAGGACTTTTTAACAATATGTATTATCAAATGACTGTGTGTCACGAATTATAATATGGTATGTGTCCCTCAAGGTCACAGGTAGAGCTGGGAGGTTATTGAATTTTGGGTCGGTTTTGGTTACAACTCGGTTTTTAATAAAAGAGTCGGGTTACGGTTTCGGTTTCGTTTTTTTTATTAAACAGATTCTAAACCAAAATAACAAAAAATTAAGTTGTATGAACTAAATGATGATTGAACTCTCCCTGAGAGTGTAAAAACTTAGTCGAGTCGTTGACACTTGGAAATAATATAAACGAACTTTAAGGACGAACTCTCGCGGTCTCTGCCGAAGTTAATTAAAAATAATTTGTAGCTAACTCAATAAGTCACTAGCAGAAATTGGGTTAATACACTCAGCCGACTTTGAAGTTTTATCAGTTTTGATAAAGTGTTCCCATATAGGGCTCTTCTCGACCGTAATTGCTGCCATTGTTTCAGAAAAAAACACATAAAAACGTAATTCTCATGTGACATTCAAATAACCGAGAAAGTCGGTTTTTCAGTTTATCGTTGGTCTCGATTGTTGGTTATTTTTTCATAACCGAAACCGAGTTGTTTTTCGGTTAACCTCCCAGCTCTAGTCACAGGCCCTATGTTAAGGTGACATAAAAACTTCGACATTTCACTTTCGCTTTTGTCCACATAACTTGGTATGCAGGGTTTCCGCTATACCAGTACAGCGGTTGTCAAACGCCCGGATTCCCCTGCCAGGTCACCTTCCTGACATAAAAGAATTTTAAAATTTCACCATGATCTGCCCGTCCCCCGAGAATACATTTAGTTCCTAGCTTGTAGAATTGCCATTTCTAAACTTCTTTTGTCGATTTCCGTACACATTGAAAACAAAACGCATGTCTGTTTCACCGTTCTGTCATAGCACCTGGAGAGTAATTGATTTCAAAGCGTTTTTCAACATCATAGATATCAAACAATAGTAATATCGAGTATTCGTTTTCACAGTGGGCGCAATCTTCAAAATTTGTACCACGCAGTGAGATTTTTGCGCAGTGCTTGTGTCTGCTAAAATATCTCATAAGCATCGTTTCGCCCCTAATTTAAAATTGAATATTTTTATACTGTACCAATGACCCAGACTAAGCTGGTGCTAACTCCTTAAAATCAAGGGCCAAACACAAATTTTGCCCCCAATCCCCAAAATTTGCATCAAAAACCGAAAATTAAATGTTCTGTGTGGTCCTCCATACCTTTCATCCACTGCGCATGCGCAGTGTCAAGAAGGTCTCGAAATTGGCGCCAAATGTCATTCTTTGTTTGGCCCTAAAATCAGAATCACCTCACTGATATTTGTGCTGTAAATCTCAGTTTAAATGATGCCAGGCACACAATTATGGATGAAAGGTGGATCTAAGGAGGAAATAGAAGGATGAGAGGATAAAACAGTGGCAGAATATGATCAGGGCTGTAACTTACAATTTTTATACGAAATTATTTCATGTTGCCTATTTTCGAGGCATGGCCCTGATGTTGTCATTCTTGCTATGAATTTACCATTGTTCAGTGTTTCCTCTCTCCCTTTCCTGTAATCCCCCCTTGCTATTCTCCCATGCTTTTGGCATAATTTTTGTAGAATTTTTTACTAAAATTTCTTGGGAGTTTTGGCTTGGTAACAGGATGTATTTTCTGTTTTTCCCCATGTTTACATCCTCACCCTTGGGTGTTTAGGCATTGTGATCTGCATCTACCATCCGATGTACTGCAGTTTCTTCTCTGGAAGCCTGTTTTACATCGGATAGTGTCTAAATTGGTTACTGATTTTGGGCCATGTTTTCAGTGCCTGGAGTCATGTTTCCGGTTTTTTGTACACTTTTGTTTACGTTGGCAACGGTTACTTCTGATAGTGATTACTTGTCTTCTGTTTAGGTCTGCTCATAGCCAGATACATTAATATTGTCCGTAAGTGTTACATTAATTTTTAAAAATGTTTTAAAAATTTTGTCCACACTTAGGCTTTTTTGGGATCCTTTTGGGCTCATTGTTCCCATTGGGAACTTGGGCTCTTCTGAAAATTTTTCAAAAAAATTTATATTATTATTATGTATCTTTGTTTCAAGGGTTAGTGCGAGTACTATGACTGTTTATATATTTTCATGATGAAAGAATATTGTACAAATTGTGGGAGCGCGGTGGCTCAGTAGGTAGAGGTGCAGGCTGCAAGCCGAGAGGTCCTCGGTTCGAATCCCACCTGCGGCAACCGCGTTGTGTCCTTGGGCAAGACACTTCATCTCCATTGCCCGCGTGGGGGCACGATGACGCCGTGTACTAAGGCGTACTGCACGTCGATGGTTCGCATGTCTTCAACCAATCTCACCCTGCCTGTGCCGCAGTGCGGAGTTACGATGTTGGGGAGCTGGCAGCTGCTCGTCGTTGCTCGGTGGTTCTCTCCGGGTACTCCGGCTTCCTCCACCCGTAAAACTGTCACGGTCATGATTAGCCATTGTGCATAAATATGTGACCTTAAACATCAATAAATAAATAAATAAATATATGTACAAATTGTAATGCGAGGAAATTTTCCTCTGATTATCATGTTAATAGTGTTTCTTGTAGTCTTAGTACTCTCACTAATTCTTGCTCAGTGTGTGCTAATTGGAGTGACAAATGTTGGAGACGTGTGTCACGGTATGTTGTTAGCGGTGAGGGGTCCATGCTGGTCCTCTCTCCGCAAGGTCACTCTACTTTATCAGTCTCTTTTTTTCAGAGGAACAAGAACAGGGTGATGTTTCCGTGATGTCTTCAACAAGTGTGCCTCCGTCGTTGCAGTCTAACGAAGAGCTAGCGGCAAAAGTACTCATGGTGATACAACAATTGCCAATGAGGTCCCAAGTAGGATCGACAGCGTTGTTGTCCGCTAGCTCACCCGGTGTAGCGACCATTCATCGAATGGCTCGGCGCCGGGTTTGTCCGTTGCGGTCCAGGGAAGCAGTTTGGGTGATGCGAGCACTATAAACATCAAACGTGCACACCCAGCAACGACGGATCCGAGGATAGTACGGAGGTAGCCTGTCAGTCTGGTAGCTAGCTCATCCAGGTCCACCCGGACAGTGAGCGAGAGAGCCCCTTCTCTCTTACAGCAACATCTGGGACCAGATGTTGTATGTGACGCTAATCAGTGACGCTAATCAGTTGGAGCATACGTCCACTCCATCTGCTCGGGACGCTCCGTTACATAGACAGTCCGCAGCAACTAGTCTATTGGCTTCCTCATCCTCATGGCAGCACACACGACTGCACCTTGGCTATGTGATCGCTGATATCCACCCAGCTTCGCAGACCAGTGATTCCACGTCGACCAGGTCACGACATCCGGTAGCCAGGGACACGAGGCCTTTACAATCGGGACGAGCGCATAAAAGAAGTATGCGAGACTCAACGTCCCAGGAGCTTCCAACAGCTAAATCATGTAAGACTGCGGCTCCTCAGGCCTCCATAACGGACTTGCTATTGCAGATAGCTCAACTTATCGCAGCCTCCCAGCAGCCGTCAGAATCCTTTTCCGATCAGGAATTGTCTGAGGAAGCTGGGTCGGTTCGTTCCGCTGCAGAGTCGGCAAGGGATGACCGAGATTCTCAAGTGGTCCAGCCGGATGGAGAAGGGGATTCAGAGGAGTTGGAATTTTCCCTTTTGGAACAACATAAGGTAGCCGTAGATTTTATCCGGCAATATCTTC
Source organism: Pictodentalium vernedei (assembly GCA_031216915.1). Taxonomy (NCBI): domain Eukaryota; kingdom Metazoa; phylum Mollusca; class Scaphopoda; order Dentaliida; family Dentaliidae; genus Pictodentalium; species Pictodentalium vernedei. Next base: position 53,162,362 of record CM062291.1, on the reverse strand, counting down.
CTGACGTTGTTCCCCCTGGACCAAAAGGCTGCGGTGCCGGATAAGAGACTTGTAGTGTTACTGGACACAGACTTTTTCAGCCGGATTAGGGACAACATCCCTGAGTTTCCGATCCAGTCCAGAAATGTCTCACAGACATTTGCTCTTTTGAATGATGCTATTTTCAAACTTGCCTCCAAGACGGGCAAGTCCGGTTTTTTATCGGCCAATGCTGTACAGCTGCCTTTCATCAATTCAAGGAATAAATTTGAAACAGCAGGACACGGCATTCTGAGAGTTCCTCTGCGTCTGGACGACCAGGCTGAAGACCTAGAATTGTCTTTGCCGTCGTCTGTCTATTCCAGCCACGGTGTTGGATACGACAATCTTGTCTAACAGGGTTAGTTAAGACGCATTATTGTACGCAGATCACCTTACCAGAGCGTTATCATTACGTCTCGAAAGAAAATTCCAGGATGTTCAAACTTCCTTAAGAGTTCTTTCCAGGGCCATAGCTTATTCTACGTATAACTTCGCCCTTTCAGTGGCAAATCTGGAGTTAGTTATCAGTGGCAAATCTGGAGTTAGTTAAACGTGATGCTGCCCTAGCTACATCCACTCGCGTGGATAGTAAGGTGAAAAACTCTCTTCGAGTCTCTCCGGTCTCCGGAGAGCTTCACTTCGACGACAAGCTTTCCTTGATCTATGATCAAATTACTAAGAAAGCTTCAGACTCTCTGCTATTCAAGTCCGCTTCTAAAAAGTTGGATTCAGCGGAGAAGAGTAAGACAGGCACTTCTGGGACGAGTACGTCCAAGGGAAGTTCCCATAGAGGGTCTAAAAAGTCCTCTAGGTCTTACTCCAGAGACCGTCAAGGTAGCGACTCAGGTAGGGGTCGTAATACTAGCCGTGAAAATCGGTCAGACGTCCCTAGGTCGACGGGGCGAGGTGCGGGTCGTGAAGGACGTGGTTTCTCCTCCTGCAAGCCTCGCAGGTCCAGAAAGTGATGGCACAGACTTCTATCGTGTTCCGGTCGGCGGAAGGTTATCGAGTTGCTTAACCAAATGGTTGTCCATTATGGACGAACCTTGGGTTCTACGGGTGATTTCAGAAGGGCTAAAACTGTCCTTCTAAAGAAAGCCTCCGTACATCCTGCGTTCAGAAAGTACCTTTGCTTCGCTGTCCTAGGAGTCGTTTATCAGTTTATCAGTTCCGAGCAATGTGCTTTGGACTGAACCTAGCGTCCTGGGCCTTCACTCAAATAATGAACTCGGTAATGACTCATTTCCGAGCTCATTCATCTGCGGTAACGTCGGCCTACTTGGACGACATTCTTCAGAGGTACGGCGACAGATTAATGCTTCAGAACGATGTTCAGAGTCTGCTTCAACTGCTCTGACGTCTCGGTTTCACAGTAAACGAAAAGAAGTCGGATCTAGTTCCGTCCAAGTCGTTTTTACAGTTGGGAATGAGCTTCGAGGCGCACAATAATCTGGTTCGTCTGCCGTTACCCAGAACGAAATTAGTCAATTGTTACGCTCGCTTTTGTCTACACTCAGATGTAGTAAAAGCGAGAGAATTCGTGCGACTGACAGGTTTGTATGGAGCCGCCACAGACCTTATTCCGATGGGGCGCCTATGTACTCGTCCACTCCAGATATTTTTTACTCAGAATTGGAGTGTGAAGATTCATTCGCTCGAAACGAACATCGTCTTGTCGAACCAAGTAAAACAAGAGATTCAGACTTGGGCAGATGTTCAGTGGTTAACTCATGGAGTTCCACTGCAACTACCGGATCCGATTTTTACAATTATGACGGATGCAAGTCAAACAGGTTGGGGCGCAACATTGAGCCCAACAGATTCGAGATGCCAGGGTCTTTGGGATCCGCAATTCCTGAACAAGCACACAAACATCAAGGAGATGATGTCATTTAGGCTTGCTACGTCATTGGATGAACATTATTCAGAATTCACATGTTGAAATTCTGTCCGACAATTCGACAGTAGTAGCGTATATTCGGAACCAGAGAGGCACTCATTCCATTCCATTGTTCAACTTAACAGAAAGAATCCGTTTGTTTGTCCTAGAGCATCAGGTTCTTTTGTCGGTCCGTCATATTCCGGGTCGTCTGAACGTTCTAGCGGACTCCCTTTCTCGGAAAAGTTGTATGTTGCCGTCAGAATGGACTCTCGACAAACGAGTATTCAATCAGATCTGCTACTAATGGGATCGTCCGATGATAGACTTGTTTGCGACGCATCTCAACAATCAATTGCAGACGTATGTGTTGCCATGCCCACATCCTTGAGCGTTCACAGTAGATGCTCTCTCGATCTCTTGGGATGGAATGATAGGATATGCGGGAATGATAGGATACGCGTATCCTCCAGCTCCATTGATTCAACAGATATTGCTAAAAATCAAGCAATCTCACTGCAAGATTCTGTTGGTAGCATCTCGGTCACCCCAGAGACCATGGATAAATCTACTCAGGTGTCTTATGGGACATTCGCCGGAAGCTTCCTCCGTGGGAGGACCTTCTTTCGAAGGGGAAATCGCGTTCTCTGCATTACAATCCGCAAGGTCTCAACCTTCACGCATTTCCGTTATGCGGTCCTTCTTGCACAGCAAGCAATTTACAGGACAAGCAGTGAATGCAATTTCTAAGTCTTCTTTGCTAAATTACGCTGCTAAGTGGAAGGTTTTCTCTCGGTGTAGGGATCATTCTATTGATATTTATGATCCCTCCATTCCAGACATTGCTAATTTTTTGGTCTACTTGTTTGACAAGATCAAACTGCAGCCAATAACTATTAAGGGTTATAGGTCTCAGATACTTATCCTCATCATGATAGCTTACAAATTGGATCTAAAGTCTCTTTATCTAAGTTAGTTAAAAACTTTTCGATAAATAGACCTAAAACCCTTAGGTTAATTCCTAAGTGGAATTTAGCTTGGGTTCTTCTGAAGCTAAAAGAAGTGCCATTTGAGCTTCTTGATACAGTGGACTTCAAATTCTTACGTTATAAGACAGCTTTCTCTTAGCCATCTCTTCTGCTAGAAGAGTTAGTGAGCTTCATGCACTATCTGTTGATGATTCTCACTATCGTAGTGTTGGTAATACTGTTACTTTAACTACTAATGTTGGATTTTTGGCTAAGAATCAGGCTCCCAATAAGTACCCTGAGCCTATTGTTATTAAGGCTCTTCCATCCTCAGGCGGCCTTAGGCCTTTGCTATGTCCAGTTAGAGCTATGCGTATTTACAAACGTAGATCTGAGTTTATCAGAAAGGGATGAAAACGTTTCTGTCTCTGCTGCCTAATAGAAGGGACATCACGGTCCATTCTATTTCCAGGTGGATTCAATTGACTATTCGTACTGCTTATGAAAAATTATCTTCTCAGCAGTCTGTGCTTAAGATTTCAGTGCATGAAGTTAGAGCACTGTCTACATCTTGGGCTTATGCTAATAGTATTGCTTTTACCGATTTGATGAAGGCTGCGTACTAGTCTCAGCCTTCTACGTTCACGCTTATGCTAATAGTACAGTAGAATCCTCTTAATTGAATATCCATTTTGCCAGTGAAAATTATTCAATTAACAGGAGTATACAATTAACAGGGATTTGGTCAGTTTCCTGTGTTCTGGAGATAAACTGAGCATTTATTCTATTATATCTTGTTTGACAGAGCTCATACTTATCTGTCAAACAAGATATAACAGAATAAATGCCTGTATTAGATGTAGTGAGGCCTAAAAGGTTGATAAATAATTTGATGCATGTCACAGTAATATTTTTATACTGTACCAATGACCCAGACTTAGCTGGTGCTAACTCCAACAAAACCAGGGCCAAACACAAATTTTGCCCCCCAATCCCCAAAATTTGCATCCAAAACAAAAAGAAATCATGTCCTAAAGGACCTCCATAGTACGCCTCTACTGCGCATGCGCAGTGACGCAGTCGTCCCGAAATTGGCGCCAATTATCATTCTCTGTTTGGCCCTTCATCAGTCAACATCTCACTGATCTTTGTGCTTGTAAATCTCAGTTTAAAGGATGCCAGACACGTAATTTTTGGAGAAAATGTGATTCTAAGGAGGATAGAAGGAGGAGAGGAAAAAGAAGTGGCAAAAAATAATCAGGGCTGTACTTAAAATTTTTTGATGAAATTATGTTAAGTTGCCTATTTTCGAGGCATGGGCCTCTTGTTGTCATTCTTGCTAATTGTTGCACTGCTTATTCAGTGTTTCCTCTCCCCTAGCCTTCTAAAGTCCCCCCTGGCAATTCTCCCATGCTTTTGGCATATTTTTGAGAAGTTTCATTTCTAAAATTTCCTGGAAGACTTGCTTGGTTACAGAATGTTTTCTGTTATTTTCCCCATAGTTACGTTTTCACCCATGGGTGTATAACGTTTGTGTTCTGCATCTTCCATCTGATGTTCTACAGATTCTCCCCTGGGAGTCTCTGTTTTGCATCAGATAGAGTGTAATTGATGACTGATTCCGGGCCAGTTTTTTCAGTGCCTGGAGTCATGTTTTCTAGTGTGTTTACACTGTTTGTTTTCATTGGCAACAGCCTTTTTTGAGGGGGGCTGTTTGCCTTTGTGGTAGTTTATCTCATTATAAGATACATTTATATTATCCGAAAGTGTCTCATTAATTATTTTATATAAATTTAAAATTTTTGACCACACTTTGCCATCGGATCCATCGGGGCTCAACGTTACTTTTCAGCAACTTGGGCTTCTCTGAAAAAATATTTTTTCAAAATTATTTTGTTTTGCAATTGTTTTTTCATTTATTAATGGATCATGTTATTATGCATCTTTGTGTCAGGGGTTTTTGCGAGTAACTAAGACTTATTGTTGTTCTTTCACAATGAAGGGACATTGTTCAAATTGTAATAGGAAGAAATCTTCCTCTGACTTTCATAATCATTGTATTAATTGTAGTCAGTGTTCTCGCATTAATCCCTGTCCTATATGTGAACATTGGGATGAGAAACATTGGAAACGTGTGTCACGATATGTTGTTTCTGGAGAAAGAGCGATGCCGGCTCTTTCTCCACAAGGTCACTCTACTCTCTCAGTTTCTATTTCAGAGGAACCAGAACAGGGTGATGTTTCCATGTTATCTTCTTCAAGTGTGCGTCCATCGTCACAAATGAATTCAGAGCTAGCGGCAAAAGTGCTCATGGAGATTAGACAAATGTCGTCCGCTAGCTCGCCCGGTGTAGCGTCCATTCACCGAATGGTTCGGCAGCCGGGTTCGTCCGATGCGGTCCAAGAGAAAATTTTGGGTGATGCGAGCGCTATAAACATAATAGATGCACACCCAGTGACGGCGGATAGTAAGCGAGAACGGAGGAAGCCTTTTAATCCGGTTCCTAGCTCGTCCAGGTCCAGCCGGGCCGCGAGCGAGAGAGGTCCCTCTCTCGTACAACAACATCTGGGACCAGATGTTGTGGTACAAAATGTGTCTTTAGCGGAGCATACGTCGGTCGCTCGGGACGCTCCGTTGTATAAGCAGTCCGCAGAGACTGTTAAGGCTTCCTCTTCTCGTCAGCGCACACGACCGCACCTTGGCTGCGTGACCGCCGATATTTTACCAGCTTCGCCGATGAAGGATTCTTCGGCGACCAGGTCACACCATCCGGCAGCCAGGGATTCGAGACCGATGGACTCCGGACGTTCGCATAGGAAAAGTATGCGGGAGCCATCTGATGCGGAGCTGCCCTCGGCGAAGCAGCGAAAGACTGCGCCTCCGCAGGTCTCGACGTCGGACATTCTTGTGCAGATAGCACAGCTTATCGCAGTATCCCAGCAGCCGACAGAAACGGTGTCGGATCGAGAATTATCCGACGGCGCTGGGTCGGTACGCTCCGCCGAAGCATCGGGGGCGGACGACCGGGAACATCGGGAGGTCCGATCGGATGGTGAAAGGGATACGGATGAATTGGAGCTATCCCTTTCGGAACAACATAAAGCTGCCGTGGACTTCATCCGGCACTTTCTCCCTCAAGTTGTTCCGTCGGGCCAGACTGCTGCGCTTCCGGACAAGAGAATTATAGCGTCATTGGACTCTGAATTTTTTGAGCGGTTCAGGGACATCGCTCCCGAGTTTCCGTCGCAGTCCAATAATGTTGCAAGAACATTTGAATTATTGAACGACGCTATATTTAAACTTGCTTCCAGGACGGGGAAAGCAGGTTTCTTGTCCGCTAATACTCTTAACCTGCCTTTCATTAATGCAAGGAATAAATTCGATACGGCAGGACAGGGTATACCGAGAGTTCCTCTGCGTATGGACGACGAGGCGGAAGACTTAGAGCTATCATTACCGTCGTCAGCTTCTATTCCAACCGCGGTGTTGGAAACAGCTATTGCGTCTAACAGAGCCAATTTAGATGCCTTATCTTACGCAGATCACCTTACTAAGGCGTTATCACTGCGCCTTCAAGGGGACGAGTTTCAGGATATACAATCCTCTTTAAGACTTCTTTCAAGGGCAGTAGCTTATTCCACGTGTAACTCCGCCCTTTCAGTGGCAAATCTGGAGTTGGTTAGACGTGACGCAGCCCTAGCTACATCCACACTAGTGGATTCTAAGGTGAAGAACTCTCTTAGAGTCGCTTCGGTCTCAGGAGAACTTCTCTTTGACGGCAAGCTTTCCGCTATTTATGATAAAATTAAAAAGAAAGCTAATGATTCTCTGTTGTTCAGATCGGCTCCTAAAAAGTCGGATACAGCAGACACGAATAAGACAGGCACTTCTGGGTCTAATGCGCCCAAGAGAGGTTCCTATAGAGGTTCCGGTGCGTCCTCTTGGTCTTATTCGAGAGACCGTCAGGATAGCGACTCTCGTTCGGGACGTCCTTCAGGCCGGGACAATCGGTCGGACGCCTCGAGGTCGACGAGGCGAGGTGCGGGTCGTGGAAGACGTGGTTTCTCCTACCGCAGGCCTCGCAGGTCCAGGAGGTGATGGCTTAAACCTCTATCGCGTTCCGGTTGGCGGAAGGTTGTCGAGTTTTTCACAAGAGTGGGCGTCGATTACGGACGACCCTTGGGTGAGAGGAGTGACTTCGGAAGGTCTAAAGATATCCTTCAAACGAAAGCCTCCATTAACTCGAAGTCCAGAGTGGACTCATCTTCCGTCAAATCCACAGAAAAGAGACGCTCTGTTATCAGAGGTGCAGTCTCTTTTAATGAAGAACGCGGTAGAGGTCGTAGAAAACCAGGAATCTCTGGGATTCTACAGCCATCTGTTTCTGGTTCCGAAACCAGACGGCTCGTTCCGTCCAGTCATAGATTTGAGCTGGATAAACAAGCTGATCGTCGCTCCGAAGTTTTATATGGAGACGATTCGATCGGTCAGAGCGAGTATTCGGGTGAACGATTATGCAACGAGCATAGATCTCAAAGATGCGTACTTTCACGTCATGGTACATCCGACATTCCGAAAGTATCTACGCTTCGCAGTCCTAGGAGTGGTGTATCAGTTCCGGGCCATGTGCTTCGGATTGAATCTAGCACCCTGGGCTTTCACTCGGGTAATGAACTCGGTAATGATCTACTTCCGAGCTCATTCGTCTGCGGTAACGTCGGCCTACCTGGACGACATTCTTCAGAGGTACGGCAACGAGTTAACGCTTCAGAACGATGTTCAGAATCTTCTTCTATTGCTCCGATGTCTCGGTTTTATAGTAAACGAGGAGAAGTCGGATCTGGTGCCGTCCAAGTCATTCACTCATCTGGGAATGAGCTTCGAGACGCACAACAATCTCGTTCGTCTGCCGTTAACCAGAGCGAAATTAGTCAGTTGTTACGCTCGCTATTGTCTGCACGCAGACAAAGTCACGGCGAGAGAATTTATGAGACTGATAGGTCTGTGCGGAGCCGCCGCGGATCTCATTCCGATGGGGCGGCTACGCACACGTCCTCTTCAAATTTTCCTGACTCAGAATTGGAGTGTGAAAATTCATTCGCTCGATGTAGACGTTCTCTTGTCAGATCAAGTGAAACAAGAGATTCAGACTTGGGCAAACATTCAGTGGTTAACTCAAGGAGTTCCGCTGCAGTTGCCGGATCCGAGTTTTACCGTTATGATGGATGCCAGTCAAACAGGTTGGGGTGCATCATTAATCCCAACGGATTCGAGATGCCAGGGTCTTTGGGATCCGCAATTCCTGTGCAAGCACATAAACATCAAGGAAATGATGTCAATTTGGCTTGCGTTACGTCACTGGATGGACATTATTCACGATGCTCATGTCCAAATCCTATCCGACAATACGACAGTAGTGGCGTATATACGGAATCAGGGAGGCACTCATTCAGTTCCGTTGTTCAATCTAACGGAAAGAATCCTTCTGTTTGCGTTAGAACATCACGTTCTTCTTTCGGTCCGTCACATACCGGGTCGTCTGAATGTGCTAGCAGACTCCCTTTCACGAAAGGGTCGCTTGTTGCCGTCGGAGTGGACTCTCAACAAACAAGTATTCAATCAGATTTGCTACCAATGGGAACAGCCAATGATAGACTTATTTGCGACACATCTCAACAATCAGTTGCAGACGTATGTGTCTCCGTGTCCGGATCCAAGAGCATTTGCAGTAGACGCTCTGTCGATCCCTTGGGACGGAATGATAGGATATGCGTATCCTCCAGCGCCATTAATTCAACAAGTATTGCTAAAGATAAATCAATCTCAATGCAAGATTCTGTTGGTAGCATCTCTGTCGCCACAGAGACCGTGGATAAATCTACTCAGGTGTCTGTTGTGGGACCTACCGCGGAAGCTTCCTCCACGAGAGGATCTTCTTTCGCAGGGGAAATCGCGCCAACTCCATCACAACCCGCAAGGTCTCAACCTTCACGTTTTTCCGTTGTGCGGTCCTTCTTGCATGGCAAGCACTTTACAGGACGAGCAGTGGACGCGATTTCTAACTGTAGGAGGACCTCCTCTTCGCTAAACTATGCGGCTAAGTGGAAGGTTTTTCGTCGTTGGTGTAGGGATCATTCTGTAGATATATTTGATCCCTCTATACCAGACATTGCAAACTTTCTAGTATACTTGTTTGACGAAATCAAACTGCAGCCTGTTACTATAAAGGGTTATAGATCTATGTTATCTGATACCTATGCACATCATGATAGTTTACAAATTGGATCTAATGTCTTTTTATCGAAGTTGGTTAGAAACTTTTCGATAAATAGACCCAGAACTGTTAGATTAATTCCTAAGTGGAATTTAGCTTGGGTTCTCCTTAAATTGAAGGAAAAGCCATTTGAACCTCTTGGGACAGTAGATTTCAAATTCTTATCTTATAAGACAGCTTTTCTCTTAGCTTTCTCTTCTGCCAGAAGAGTCAGTGAGCTTCATGCACTATCGGTGGATGATTCTCATTATCGTAGTGTTGGGAACACTATCACCTTCACTACTAATGTGGGTTTTTTAGCTAAGAATCAGGCTCCTAATAAATATCCGGAACCTATTGTTATTAAGGCTCTTCCGTCTTCAGACGGGCGTAGGCCTTTACTCTGTCCTGTTAGAGCACTACGTATCTATAAACAGAGATCTCAGTTTATCAGAAAGGGACGAAAACGTTTCTTTCTGTCTTTGATGCCTAATAGAAAGGACATTTCAGTCCATTCTATTGCTAGATAGATTCAGTTAACTATCCGTACTGCTTATGAAGATTTATCTTCTTCTCAGCAGTCTGTGCTTAAGATTTCTGCTCATGAAGTAAGAGCTCTTTCTACTTCCTGGGCTTATGCTAATAGTGTTGCTATTACAGATTTAATGAAGGCTGCTTATTGGTCTCAGCCATCCACATTTACGAATTTTTATCTCAGAAATATTGAGTCCATTTCTGGAGACCTGCATTGTTTAGGTCCGTTATCTGTTGCTCAGAATGTCGTCCACTAAACAGTTGCAACTATAGTTATGCAGGCTTTCTGTTCCGGCAGTGACTCCGTCCGGCTGCCCTCTTCGCTCTGGGCTATTTGACCCAGGGCAAGGGGAAGGGGGGGGGGGGGGGGGGGTGTTCCCTTAGGTCACCTGCTTTATAGTGAAAAGCAAGGGAATGCCTCCTCCAAGTCAGTATTTCTGAGTCGCTTCCGGGATGGTTTTAAAGTGTAATATTAATGTTTAATTTCATTCATGTCTTATTTTTAAAGTGTAGCTCGGTGTGAAGCATTTGTATATGTCAAGTGTCAAACGGGCTTTAATATACAATACTCGGACACTTTTAAATGATTATAAAGAGTCTCAATTCTCTGGACTACTTTATTTATTGGCTTGCTTTAAAAATAATTAGTATAAGGGTTATACTGGATGTTAATAGAGAACATGAATGTTATTGTGCTCAATTATTAAGGGTAGTGTATCTTTCTAATTTAATATTAAATAAGAAAGATACATGTAAAGCCTAATACTCCTTTTCTCCTTAAGGGGTTACCTCTTTACTATATAGTTGAGCTTATTGGATTTTCCTCTATGTCCTAGGCCCTCCAGCCTGTTTACTATTCAGCTAAGTCTGGGTCATTGGTACAGTATAAAAATGTTAAAAAATTTATAGTAATTTATATATTTTTTATACTTACCAATGACCCAGATGGGGATGGCCCTCCCTGGAGTTGGGAACTCTTGCCTCCCCGCTGAGTACATAGCGCTGACCAGGCACTGCCAGTAAGAATGATAATTGGCGCCAATTTCGGGACCACTGCGTCACTGCGCATGCGCAGTAGAGGCATACTATGGAGGTCCTTTAGGACATGATTTCTTTTTGTTTTGGATGCAAATTTTGGGGATTGGGGGGAAAAATTTGTGTTTGGCCCTGGTTTTGTTGGAGTTAGCACCAGCTAAGTCTGGGTCATTGGTAAGTATAAAAAATATATAAATTACTATAAATTTTTTAACTTTTTCGACATTATAAAAATTTATATACAATTAACAGGAGTTTACTCTACAATCCATATGCAATTCACAGATCAAATTTGTACTGAAAGTATGGTAAATGGTTTTGTGCTTGAAAATTATATTCAATTAACAGGGATATGCAATTAAGAGATATCCAATTAAGTGGACTCCACTGTATTGCTATTACCGATTTGATGAAGGCTGCATACTTGTCTCAGCCTTCTACGTTCACAAATTTTTACCTCGGAAATATTGAGTCTCATTCTGGCGACCTTCATTGTTTAGGTCCGTTATCTGTTGCTCAGAATGTCGTTCACTAAACAGTTGCAACTATAGTTATGCAGGCTTTCTGTTCCAGCAGTGACTCTGTCCTGCTGCCCTCTTCGTTCTGGGGTGATGGACCCAGAGCAAGGGGAAAGGGGGGGGGGAATGGTGTTCCCTTATATCACCTGCTTTATAGTGAAAAGCAAGGGAATACCTCCTCTGGAGTCAGTAATTCCGAGTCGGTGCTGGGATGGTTTTAAAGTGTAAAGCTAATGTCTATCCCATTTATGTAATATTTTTAAAGTGTAGCTCGGTGTGAAGCATTTGTATATGTCGCGTGTCATACAAGCATTAATATACAATCCTCGAACACTTTTAAATGAGTATAAAGAGTCTCATTCTCTGGACAATCTTTATTGGCTTTCCTTTAAAAAATTAGTATAATGGGTTATACTGGATGTTAATAGAGATAATTGATGTTATTGTGCTCAGTTACGGATTGGTAAAATGTCTTTCTTTTTTTGTATAAACAAGAAAGATACATGTAAATCCTGTTTCTCCTTTTCTCCTTGAGGGGATAATTCTGTTTACATGTAATTGAGTCTATTGGATATTTTTATACTGTACCAATGACCCAGACATAGCTGGTGCTAACTCTTAAAATATAGGGCCAAACACAAATTTTGCCCCCCAATCCCCAAAATTTGCATCTAAAACTAAAGAAAACATGTCCTGAAAGGCCCTCCACACTTCGCCCCTACTGCGCATGCGCAGTGTCAAGGACGTTCCGAAATTGGCGCCATTTATCATTCTAAGTTTGGCCCTTCATCAGTTAACATCTGACTGATCTTTGTGCTTTTAAATCTCAGTTTAAATGATGCCAGACACATAAATATTAGTGAAATGGTGATTCTAAGGAGGATAGAAAAGGAGGAGAGGAAAAGAATGTGTGACAGAATATTATCAGGGCTGTAACTTAAAATTTTTTAATGAAATTATGTTAAGTTACCTATTTTCAAGGCAGCAGCCATTTTGTTGTCATTCTGATTATTTAGTTACACTGTTTTTTCAAGTGTTTTTCCTCTCTCCCTGTCCTTTAAGTTCCCCTTGCTATTCTCCCATGCTTTTGGCATAATTTCTGTAATTATTATTACTAAAATTTCTTGGGAGTTTTAGCTGAATAACAGAATGAATTCTGTTCTTTCCCCATGTTTACGTCTTCACCTACGGGTGGTTAGGCGTTGTGTTCTGCATCTACCATCTGATGTTCTGCAGTTTCTTCCCTGGAAGTCTCTGTCTTGCATCAGATGGTGTATTTTTGGTAACTGATTTCGGGCCTGGGTGCCTGGAGTCTTATTTTAGTGTTTTTACACTTATTGTTTACATTTACAACAGCCCTCTGTGTGAGGGGGGGATTTCTAAATAATAATATCTTTATGTTATTTTAATCATAACTAGATACATTATTATTGTTCGTAAGTGTTGAATAAATTGTTTAAAATATTTTTAAAATTTTTGTCCACACTTAGGCTTGGGATCCATTGGGGCTCAACGTTACTTTTCAGAAACTTGGGCTGTTCTGAAAAAATATTTTTTCAAAATATTTTGATTTCAATTATTTTTTCTATATTAATGGATCATATTATTATTATGTATTTTGTTTGCCAGGGGTTAGTGCGAGTACCAGGACTTGTTTTCTTTTCACATTGAAAGGATATTGATCAATTGTTTTAAGAGGAAGTCTTCCTCTGACCTTATTATCATTCTATATGTGGTCAGTGTACTCGCATTAACTCCTGTTCTGTATCGTATGATTTCGATGACAATATGGGAAGCGTATGTCACGGTATGTTGTTGGGGATTTGGACACTCCGGTCCTTTCCCCGCAGGGTCACTCTACTTTATCAATTTCTATTTCAGACGATCAAGATTAGGGTGATGTATCTGTGATGTCTTCCAACAGTGTGCCTCCGTCGTCACAATTATTGAAGGGCTAGCGGAAAAGTGCTCATGTAATACGCCAATTGCCTAAGAGGACCCTAGTAGGTTCGACGGCCTTTGACGCCCGCTAGCTCGCCCGGTGTAGCGTCCATTCACCGAATGGTTCGGCAGCCGGGTTCGTCCGTTGCGGTCTAGAAGGAATTTTGGGGTGGTGCGAGCACTATAAAATTAACTTAATGCACACCCAGTGACGGCGGATCGGAGGGAGAACGGAGGAAGCCTTTTAGTCCGGTTCATAGCTCGTTCCGGTCCATCCGGACGGCAAGCGAGAGAGGCCCCTCTCTCGTTCAACAACATCTGGCCCCAGATGTTGTGGTACAAATGTGTCGTTAGCGGAGCATACGTCCGTCGCTCGGGACGCTCCGTTGTATAGGCAGTCCGCTGAGACTGCTAAGGCTTCCTCTTCTCGTCAGCGCACACGACCGCACCTTGGCTGCGTGACCGCCGATATGTTACCAGCTTCGCCGATCAAGGATTCTTCGGCGACCAGGTCACACCATCCGGCAGCCAGGGATTCGAGACCGATGGACTCCGGACGTTCGCATAGGAAAAGTATGCGGGAGCCATCTGATGCGGAGCTGCCCTCGGCGAAGCAGCGATAGACTGCGCCTCCGCAGGTCTCGACGCCGGACATTCTTGTGCACATAGCACAGCTTATCGCAGCATCCCAGCAGCCGACAGAAACGGTGTCGGATCGAGAATTATCCGACAGCGCTGGGTCGGTAGCCGGGGACTCGAGGCCTGCAGACTCCGGACGTTCGCATAGGAAGTGTGCGGGAGTCAACGTACACGGAGCTTCCAGCGGCAAAGCATCGTAAGACCGCTACTGCACAGGCCTCGGGAATGGACGTGCTTTCCTTAATAGCACAGTTTATCGCAGCATCCCAGCATCAACTGAATCTGTCGCATATATTTTATCCGACGATGCTGGGTCGGACGCTCCGCGGAAGCGGGTACGGACGTCCGAAAGTTTCATCCGGTCCGACGGGATACCGAAAGGGATTCGGTGGATTTCAAGCTTTCCCTTTCGGAACAACATATGCTGCGATGCCGAATAAGAAACTGATAGCGTCGGTGGACTTAGAAATTTTTTGGTTCGGTTCAGGGATATCGTCCCTCAGTTCCGACATAGTCCAATAATGTCACACAAACTTTCGAATTATTGAACGACGCTATATATATTATTATTTTATGCTTGCTATCCAAGCATTTCTGGTTTCTTGTTCGAAGAGTTATGGAGATGTCTTTCAAAAGTGTGCCTCTGTCGTCATAGTTAATGAGGAGTTAGCGGCAATAAGTGCTCATGGAATATGTCTATCGCTTACGGAGTGACATTCGCTAGCTCACCCGGTGTAGCGTACATTCATCGAATGGTTCGGCTGCCGGGTTCGTCCGTTGCGGTCTAGGAAGGAGATTTGGGTGATGCGAGCACTTTAATTACTTTAGTACTCACCCAGTGACGGCAGATTGAGGACAGATCGGAGGAAGCCAACAATATAGGGGACCGCATGTTGTGGTTCAGATATTTTACTTTCGGAGCATATGTCCGTTGCTCGGGACGCTCCGTTATATTGACAGTCCGAGAGACTGTCTTTAATGCTTCCTCATCCTCACAGCAGGGCACACGACCGCACATTGGCTACGTGACCTCGAGTATCCGATCAGTTTCGGCATTCAGTGATTCCACAGCGAATAGGTCGCGCCATCCGGTAGCCAAGGGACACGAGGCCTATACACTCCGTTCGCTTGCATATTGGAAGTATGCACGGGGTAACGATCTCGGAGCTTCCTGCGGCAATGCATCGTAAGACCACTGCTCCTCAGGCCTCAGTGACGGACGTGCTATCCGAGTTAGCACAGTTGTTTCGCAGCATCCCAGCAATTGACGGTTTCTCGGTCGAATCAGGAATTATCCGACGGCGCTGGGTCGGTGCGGTTGCATCAAGCTACGGACGACCGAACGCTTTATAGGGTCCGACAGGATGGCGAAAGGGATTCGAAAGATTTCGAGTTTTCCCTTTAGTAGTATCGGAAGATGCCTTTCATATCTTCTGGCATTTCTTCCAGTGATTATTTTTCGGACTTCATTGCTGCGATCTTGGATAAGAGACTTATAGCGTCATTGGACTCGGATTTTTCGATCGGTACAGGGACTTTGTCCCTGACTTACCGACGCAGTCCAATATTGTCATTACAACATGTGTTTTATTTTTCGACGCTATATATTTATATATATATACAAGCCTGCTACTAAGCATGATAGTTTAGTTTCTTGTCCGCGTGGCTCATTTCTGCCATTTTATCTTTTTTACATATAGTTTATTTTGGCAGAGCAGGGCATACCGAGAGTTCATATGCGTCTAGACGGTGTGATTAAAGACTGCATATATTCTTTTTCGCCGTTTATGTCTTTTCCAATTTCAATGTTGGGAACGACATTATGTATAGTAGACTTAACTTAGACGCTTTATTATACGTAATCCGCCTTACTGAGGCGTTATCATTACGTCTTCAAGAAAAGATTTACGGGATATTATTCTCAATGTAATTTCTTTTGAGGGCAGTAGTTTGTTCACGTATAACTCCGCCCTTCAGTGGCTGATTGGAGTTGGTTAGACGTGGTGCAGCCCTAGCTACATCCACGCGTGGATAGTAGGTTAAGAACTCTCTCAGAGTCGCTTCGTTCTCGGAGGAGCTTCTCTTCGACGGCAACTTTCCGGCAATCCATGAATTGCTTGATTTATACATTCTCTTGTCTATCTAGTGTTACAAGAGATTCAGACTGGGGCAAACATTCGGTGGTTGACTCAGAGAGTGCCGCCGCAGTTGCCGGACCCGAGTGTGGCTGTTATGACGGTTGCCAGTCAAACAGATTGGGATATATACTGATCCCTACGGATTCGAAGTGCCAGGGTCTTTGGGTTCCGCAGTCTTTTAGCTATCAGTTTAAATCCGGGGAATAATGTTTTTTTAGGCTTGCTTTATGTCATTGCATGAACATTATTCAGAAACGCATGCCCAAAATTCCTGTCCTTTAATTCGACAGTAGTGGCGTATCTCTGGAACCAGGGAGGCACTCTTTCGTTTCCGTTATTCAATTTAATGGAAAGAATCCGTCTGTTGGTTATAGTACACCAAGTTCAGTTTTGATCCGTCATATTCTGGGTCGTCTGATTGTTTTATCGCACTCCTGTTCTCTTACGGGTCGCTTGTTGCTGTCAGAATGGACTCTCAACAAACAAGTATTCAATCAGATTTGCTATCTATGGGAGCGCCCAATGATGTTTTATTTATGACACAGCTTGCTAATCATTTGCAGACGTATGTGTTGGCTTGTCCAGATCTCTGAGCTAATACTGTTAACGCTCTATTGATCTATTGGACGGAATGATAGGATACGCGTATCCTCCGGCGCTGTTGTTTTAGCAGGTATTGCTAAGATAAACAACCACAATACATTTCTGTTGATAGCATCTCTATCTTCACAGAGATCATGAGTAATTTACTCTCTTGTCTACTGTGGATCTTAACGTGAAATCTTCCTCTATGTGAGGATCTTTTTTCACTGGGTAAATCGTGTCATCTTTATCACAACCAGCAAGGTCGCAACCTTCATGTATTCCGTTGTGTGGTCCGTATTGCATTGTAAGCACTGTACTGGACGAGCTTTGGACGCGATTTCTTACTATAGGAGATCCTCTTCTTCGCTATTCTATGCGACTAAAGTGGAGGCTCTTCCGTCGTGCTGTAGGGATCATTACGTTCATATGGTTGATCCCTCCATGCTACTCATTGCTATTTTTTAGTATACTTGTTTCACAAGATCTACTGCAGCCTGTTGTTATTTAGGTTATAGGTTTATGTTACCTCATACCTATGCACTCTACGATAGTTTACAATTGAGTCTTTTGTCTCTTTATCTAAGTCAGTTAGTAACTTTTTGATAAATAGACTTAGAATCTTTAGATTAAATTCCTATACGGATTTTAACTTCAGGTTCTTATTTAGCTAAGTAATCATTTGAGCCTCTGGAAACAGTAGTTTTCAAATTCTGACCTTTTAGACAGTAATTCTGTTGATTTCTCTTTTACTGTAGAGTCAGTGAGTTTCATGCACTATCGATGGATGATTTTCACTTTCATAGTTTCGGAATCAATACTTCCGTTACTATTTAGGTTGGATTGTTGCATAAGAGTTAGGCTCCTATTATCCGGAACCTATTATTTTAAGGTCCTTCCGTCTTCGTATGGGCATAGGCCTTTACTCTTTCCGGGTACAGTTTATGTGTTTATAAACAGATATCTGTTTATTACAAGGGCGTAAGCTTCTTCTGTCTTTGATGTCTAGTAGAAGGACGTTACGCTCCATTTTATTGTTAATGGATTCTATTAACTAGCGTACTGCTTATGGTATATCATTGGCTTAGCAGTTGTGCTTAAGATTTCGGCTCATGAAGTAAGAGTTCTTCTACTTCTTGGGCTTACACTAATAGTGTTGCTATTATAGATTTTTGAAGGCTGCTCATTGCGCTCAGCCATCCATTCATGAATTTTATCTCAGAAATATCGAGTCCATTTCTGGAGGCCTCTATTGTTAGGTCTATTTTCTACTGCTCAGAATGTCATTCACTTAACAGTTGCTACTATAGCTAGGTAGGCTGTCTGTTTCGGCAATGTCTCCGTTCGGCTGCCCTCTTCGCTCTGGGCTATTTGACCCAGGGCAAGAAAAGGGGGGGGGGGGGGGAGGGTGTTCCCTTGGGTCACCTGTTTTTACTATGAAAACAAGGGGATACCTCCTCCGGAGTTAGTAATTCTGAGCTGTTATTGGGATGGTTGTTTAGTGAGAAGTTTAAGTTTATAAAATTCATTCAAGTCTTAGTTTTTAAAGTATAGCTTTTGAATATTGCATATGTCAACGGACATGATTATGCAATTCTCACACACTTTTAGGAGTATAAGAGTCTCTATTCTCTAGACTTACTTTATTATTGGCTTACTTTAAAAATTATTAGTATAAGGATTATTGGATATTAATAGAGTACATGGATGTATGAAGCTCAATTTTTGGAAGGTGTTGTATCTTTCTAATTTATCATAAATAAGAAAGATACATGTAAGGCCTATTACTTCTTTTCCCTACAGGGGATGACTCTATTTTATTTTATTGAGCGTATTCCATTTTGCTCTATGTCCTTGGCCCTCCAGCCTTTTTACTATTCAGCTATGTCTGGGTCATTGGTACAGTATAAAAATGTTAAAAAATTTATAGTAATTTATATATTTTTTATACTTACCAATGACCCAGACGGGGATGGCCCTCCCAGGAGTTGGGAACTCTTGCCTCCCCGCTGAGTACATAGCGCTTACCAGGCACTGGTTATTAGAATGATAAATGGCGCCAATTTCGGAACGTCCTTGAAACTGCGCATGCGCAGTAGGGGCGAAGTGTGGAGGGCCTTTCAGGACATGTTTTCTTTAGTTTTAGATGCAAATTTTGGGGATTGGGGGGCAAAATTTGTGTTTGGCCCTATATTTTAAGAGTTAGCACCAGCTATGTCTGGGTCATTGGTAAGTATAAAAAATATATAAATTACTATAAATTTTTTAACTTTCCTTTATGTCCTAGGCCCTCCAGCCTTTTTTTCTATTCAGCTAAGTCTGGGTCATTGGTACAGTATAAAAATATGAACAAATTTATAGTAATTTATATATTTTTTATACTTACCAATGACCCAGACAGGGATGGTCCTCCCATGAGTTGGGAACTCATACCTCGCCCCTGTTTATATAACATTTACCAGGCACTGGTTGTAAGAATGAAGATTTGGTGCCAATTTCGGTACTTCCTTGACACTGCGTATGCGCAGTGGACAAAAGTATGGAGGACCATGTAAGACATTGATTTTTGGGATTTTGATGCAAATTTTGGGGATTGGGGGGGGGGGGGGGGGGGGGCAAAATTTGTGTTTGGCCCTGAATTTTTAAGAGTTAGCACCAGATCATTGGTAAGTATAAAAAATATATAAATTACTATAAATTTTTTCATTTTTCAGTTGAGCAACAATTTTTTCTTATTTACGTCTTATTCATTGGAAATTACTGGGTGTCAATGTGTAAAATCGGACAGAAATATCTCCGTGAAAAGATGCAAAATATCCTCTCAGATGCAATGAAATGGGGGTTTTGGGATTCAGGAATTCAAAATTTTCCTACCATGTTTGGCCCCCGGTACCAACAATCATTTGTCGCCACGCTAACAGTCTCATTCCCTTTCCCTTAGTGGAAACCCAGGGATCAGTATTTGCGATTGTAATGGGAGGGGCAAGATTCAAAATTTTTTTTATCACAGCTGACTCTGAAACCAAAACCGAGGCAAAATTGCACAACCAAACAGCTCTAATTTCTGTTCTAGGTTGGAAAGTCAGTCTGCAGAAGGGAAAGAGTTTAATTGAAACTTGATTTATTTCAGATGATATTTGTCCAGAAAGTTAAGGAGTGGACGGGATTGAAGAAGGTGAAAGGAGTCAGGACTTTGGGTGAACGAAGATGGGATGACGGATATCATTAGAATGCAGAAGAAAAGTGATAATCAAGGTATTTTTTTTCTATATATCCTTTTCTAGGTAACGATAATTCAAAAGAATCTGGTTAATTCTATAATTCATTTTGTCAACAAGATTTATACAAATATATTCCCAGTATCTATCAGGTCTGCAGAAAATTGGAGATTGATCATTACATTTGTCTCAACGGAAATAATTTTGACCAAATTTTTGTTCAACTACATTACAAGACCTTGGACAAATATTTACAGCTTAATTTTTCCAGACCATGATCTATTTTATGATTTATGATAAAACTTATTGTACTTGTACTTGAGGGATGTGAGACACTGTTGGAAAGGGTTCTCCCATAATATTATATCGTCACTATAATAAAGGGAAGTAAAATAAGCAGGCCTGAAAATAAACAATGAGGTCCCCAGAGGGTGAATTTTATGATGCTATCCCATGCAGTGGGCCAATTATCCTCTGGTATCTCTTTCTGTTTATTTTTGAGACCCTGACTCAGATTGAGGTTCACAGAGGGTGAATTTAATGATACACAGCAGGGTATCATCACTAAATTCATCCTGTGGAGATCTCATTTTACATATATGAGTATAAATAATCCCAGGGTTTCCGCGGGGGAAAATTGTTGGTCCTGTAGTTTAAAGAAAGTGAAACTCCGACGCCAAAGCCGTCTGCGGCACGTGCCAAAAGCACCTGCGTATAAAGGAGGGTCTGGGAAAATTTTGATTTTTAGGTGCTCTCTGGGGGCATTCTGGCCGCTAAAATGCTGAATAATTGAAGTGGAAAATATACTCTCCCAAAAAAGAAAGTGTGCATGGTAAAAAATAACACTAAAAAAAGATATATATCATTTTCATTCATGGAAATTTTATTCAATCACAGATGAATCAATTTGTGATCAACACGAGAAATTTCATTACACTACGACGAATACTCTTGGTGCCATGGAGAGTCAAAGACACTAAGGGTCAAACACAAAAGTCACACAATCAATATCTGGTATGACCTCTGTCTGCATCGACTACTGCTGTGCATCTATGCCTCATGGAAGCGAACAAGTTAGCATGGAAGTGTTGTGGGATGTTGTTCCATATTCTGATAATCTGTCTTTGGAGTTCCACAAGCGTTGACGGTGCATGGGGAAGCCGGCATAGCTGACGTTTCATTTTGTCCCATACGTGCTCAATGGGTGAGATATCGGGCGAATTTGCGGGCCAGGGAAGAACATCCACTTGTTGTTGCTGCAGATACTGTAGAACAATACGAGCTGCGTGGGGTCGGGCGTTGTCCTGCTGTAGAATGACGCTGGGGCCGTGACGTTGCGGAAATGGGACAACAACAGGTGTAAGCACTTCATCACGATATCTGGCTGCATTGAGATTGCCATCAATAATGACCAGCTCAGTTCTGTTACGGGCAGTGATGCCACCCCACACCATGAGAGACCCTCCCCCATAACGGTTTCACTCCACGACACATGGATCTGTGTAGTGTTCGTTTCGACGTCTGTACACTCTCTGGCGGCCATCTGATGATGAGAGATGGAAACGACATTCATCTGTGAATAAAACACGTCGCCACCAGTGTAAGGGGTGCCTGAGATATTGTCTACACCAGTGCAGTCGAGCACAGCGATGACGTAACGTCAAAATCGGACGAATTGTAGGTCTTCGAGGACGTAAGCCGTATTCTCTCAGCCGGTTGATTACTGTTTGAGGATGTATCTGTCTCAGGTTAGGGATGTTCCTGGCTGTCGTCATTGCCGTTTGTTGCCGGTTCCTGAGATGGACGACGCGGATATACCGATCTTGTGCAGGGGTGGTAACTCTGGGTCTCCCGGAGCGTGGTCGATCTCGAACGTCATCATGTTGTGCATGTCGATGGACTAGCCTGTCTACAGTGTTGCGGTGGCAGTTCAAATGCTGGGCAACCTCTCTGTGTGTTCTGCCAGCTCTAATCATACCCAGGGCAAGGAGACGTTGATTCATTGTCAATCTTGGCATGCTAATGTGGAGTCGTTTTAACAGCAGCGCAAGTTTGAATGTGAACGATAGGAAAGCCTTACTTTAGTGTTTAAATACCCAAGGATTCACACTGCTGCATGAATTTTCAGACTCTCCATGTGCAAAACATGCCTTTTCACAAATGTGCAGCATGTCATTTAACGTTAATGCAATTTTAATGGGGAAAGCTGTTTTTGTGTTCAATAGAACTTACTCATGAACAGGTTAACACTCTTTACACCTACGAAATTATTTTTTTGGATTTTGATCAATTTCTGCAATGCACACTTCCTTTTTTGGGCGAGTATATGTATTTTTTTCTCCTACAATTCTCTAAATTCCTATAGGACACACAATCAGACGTGGATATAAGAGGCGAGCAATTACTCGCGTGCGCCTATTTCACGTCTGATTCTATTTTCTGGCGAGCTCCTTGCCACTCGCCCCGATGATTTTCGTGGAAAACGATATGAAGAATATTTAGGCTGTTGTAACCTGACCAGTTGAAACGCTGAACGACAATCGGAAAAAAGCGGGACGTCGTTCTCCAATATAAATATTGACAATCTACTTTGTGACATACGCAAACTTCTCAAGTGACATGTCAGACAATCGTCTTGTTTTCGATGTTTCACATTTGCCTGTTCTACAAAAAATAGTTACGGCAATGACTAACGTGGGGCACCAAGTTGAACTGAGCACGTACCTTAAATGGGACTCAGAGTTGACTAAAGTATTTACAATCAAAGAGTCGTATGACCAACGAAAACAACGCTCATATGTCACTCATATTCAGTGCAGGATTTGCTTCCAGAACGCCGACGCGATAAAATCGCATGGGAGCTGCACAGGCAAAGCCAAAAAAGATATGCTAAACTACGTAACTGGAACTGATTACATCTCAAAATTCAATTTAATTAGACATATTAGTGGCAAAGCACATCGCATTGCATTAGCTAGTGCTCCTCAAATTGACGAAACAGTGGTGGGGTCTCCCTCTGACTTCGAATCGTCGTCGGTTGCAAGACAGCCTAGAATAACCGAAACACTTCAGAAAGTGTCTATAAAGATGCTTATGTGAAACTGTTCAACACAGTCCACAACCTTGTCATACATGGAAAATCCTTCAAAGACTTTGAACATGTTGTTCTCATTCAAAAACAAAATGGTGTTAACCTACTGAAAGGTAAACAATCTAATCATGTTTGTTCAGAAATGACAAGGGTATTGGCAAGCGTTATACGAGAAGAAATTACAAAAATTATAAATTCCAAAGTTGCTTTCTCTATTTTATCGGATGGAAGTCAACCCCAAAAAAACGGCTCAGAAATCGAACTCATTTATATACGAATTGTTGAAACAGGTGTTCCTAAATATTATTGTGTAGGCATGCAAGATATGAGTCACTTCGGTGGATCAGATGCAGCATCTATTAAGTCAGCTATTGACGACGTGTTTCTTAATAAATTAAAAATAGATGGTGATGATTATGTCAAAAAGCTTGTTTCTGTCACAGCAGACGGCGCCTCTGTAAACACTGGGATTTATTCTGGCCTTTTCACGAGAATGACAGAATTGCGACCAAGTTTAATAAGTGTACACTGTATCGCTCATAGGGCCGAACTTGTAGCACATGATGCTTTTTTGAGTTCTACTCACTTGAGAAATGTGGAAGAGTTTTACATAGCAAACTACAACTTTCTGAAACGGTCAGGGAAAGTTTGTTCTTGTGTGAAAGCGGCATGTAGTGCCAGTGGTATAACATTTTATCCACTTCCCAAAATTCACGGTACGCGTTTTCAACATCATCGTAGAAGGGGTTTAGATCGACTGATAAAAATGTGGTTCCCCCTAAAAGTTACTTAGTTACTTATGAAAATTCTGTTTGTTCTGGAGGATGTAAAGGTGATGTTCAAGCTAAACTTCAAGGTTTTATCAAAAAACTATCTGATTATACATTCTTGACATTAGTTTGTGTGTATAGGGATATCCTAGAATCACTTGCATTACTGTGTATAAAGTTTGAAAAAGAAAATATAGCTGCATTTAATGTTAGAACTGAACTCATTAAAACTAAGGAAAAACTTGAAAAACTACAAGATGATTTAACATGTCTGGATGAGCTTAATATGGATCACTTTAACAGGTTACGTGTGGACAAAGATCAGTGTTATATGCTTGAAATGAAATACCCTAAAGCTGGGCATGAGAGAAAGAAAAAAGCAAATAGAGAGTACACTTGCTTAGAAACAGAAATGAAAAATGTTGAGAAAGCAACAGAAACCGCACAGAAAATAAAAGATACAGTTATAACAAAGCTCTTAACATCATATGTGCAACGATTCGAGTCATTCGAAAATGAAATATTTGAAGCAATGTTATGTTTTGATCCTCAAAACTGGGACATCACAAATAAATCATATGGGCTGGAGTCAATTGCTTATCTTGAGGATAAATTCAGTGCTATTTTATCAGAAAGTGGTTATGACAGCAAATGCATCAAGAAAGAGTGGAGTAATTTTAAAATTGAAATTAAAGCCAAATTTCCAAAACACCCAAAGAATTCATGTGAAGGAGTCTGGTCATACATCTTTAACTTTAAAAAGAATGTTTTTTCCAAATCTGTGTATTCTCGCAGAAGTTGTGTTGGCTGTGTCTGCATCAAACTGCACAGTCGAGCGTGGTTTTAGCTACTTAACTCACACCCTTAGTAACAGGAGGTTGTCACTAAAATACCGCAATCTTGAATCATATGTCATTGTCAGAAATAACCAGAACAATTGGTCGAATGATAAGAAATACTATATTCTTGAAAAGGCTGTTGACAAGTACTTATCTAAGTGTCGCAGAATAAGAGCAGCAACTAAAACCAAGTTGGGTTGTTGTGATGATGACAGCATACCATTAAAAAAAATTAAAACTGACAATGCTCATTTGGCAGCAGCAGTTGAAGCTGACAGTGACTCGGATGTTAATTTTGATTCTGATCTTGATGATTCCGACTATTGCCCTTCTTGTGATACTGATGAAAGTTATTCAGACAATTCTGTCGAGATTTCTGAGGAAGAACTTTTGGCAGATGGTGAGATGAATAATGCCGAACGAGAGGAAGATTAGAAACTTTATTTTGTAATTTGATCTTCCAAGTTACAAAACAGAGTTTATAATCTTTTTTTATTACTTTTTTAGTATTAATTTGCAGAATACATGGGTTTAATTTATAGTAATCATGTTACTCATTCAAACGATATGATAGCTGCAAAAAGCACCTGGCCCTAATCGCCTATTCACAAAAATCACCATTCAAATTTCTTTTTTTTTATTTGCACCAAAATATATGTAACCTACTCTTTGTCTACCTCTCATTGGAATTAGCCAAATGAGCTTGTTCCAATGAGAGGGTCCGGTCATAAGCTGAACTTACAAAAAATTGAAGAATTAGAAATTGTGACATTTGAAAGGCAATTGTGTGAATAACATTGGCCATTACGTTAATAGGTAAATAGTTAACTGTTACCAACCACCCAAGATATGGGTGTTAACTGTTTAGTTACTATTTTTGTTCAGCGTTTTGGAAGACTTGACTAAAGTTTTTAAAACAAACGGTAATTTATTTTGAAAAAGACTCTTCAGAGTGCAGTGGAAAGCAACACTGTTTGTGTTTCTCTCAGGTGTTTTAAAATTACTGATAATGCTTTCAAATTCAGTGAATATTTTTCTTTAGCTTACTGAATCACACCAAGTCACTGCTGCTTTGCAGCCCAAGTCTTCATTCCTTGGCTTATTTGACAACGTGGTGCAATACTCAATAATGTGGAAAAAGATTGTCATTAAAAGATATCTTGGGTAATACCCTTTAGGCCTTAGTTTTGTTTTTCTTCAGTTGGAATTGGTACTTAGTAACATTGGTTGAACTTTGGGGGGTTGTTGGCTTGTATAGATCTGATCTGAGTCTGTAAGGAGTAACAATAATAATTGAAGTCAAAGTCTCGTTGTGTTACTGCATATGTTATAGTCCTCACAGTAAAGACTCTGATGATTTTTACATACATGTATGTATGTATCCTGTTTTGTAAGTTACAGTATACTGTAATGTATTGAAATTTGGTACATGTATAGACATAATAGTATAGTGCAAACAGCCTGAAACTGACTGAATGTTATGTCTCAAGTGGAACTACATGTACATCTGGGATCCCACATGCAGTTTTACCTGAAATATTCCAGGCAAGCTGCCTGTACTTAATTTCAATGTGAGGAGCTCATCCCAAGATATAATTTTATTTTTTATCCTTAGACCTTTGATCTAAGTTTACCCCTCAGTCAACTCAGTTTTCTAAACTTCTGATGTCCTCATTTCACCCTGATGGTCTGTTCAGAACAAACCATCAGGGTGAAATGAGGACATCAGAAGTTTATTAAACTGAGTTGACTGAGGGATAAAGATCTCAGACGTGGATATAACACCAGATCAAACTAAGATGAGGGGACCTAGGATACAGTAACTGTTCAGAACAAACCATCAGGGTGAAATGAGGACATCAGAAGTTTATTAAACTGAGTTGACTGAGGGGTAAAGATCTCAGACGTGGATATAACACCAGATCAAACTAAGATGAGGGGACCTAGGATACAGTAACTGTATCCTAGGTCCCCTCATCTTAGTTTGATCTGGTGTCCTGGCTCAATACCATCACACCAAAGTGAACTGAGTTGAGGTTACCGGGATCTAAGTTTCCTCCATTCCGGGAAAGATCCTTGAAATTCTCTGAATTCTGTTCCTGTCCATAAGGCTGTGTTATATGCACAGTGCTCATACTCTTTCTGTCAATTTCTCAATGTTATTTGTGATTCTTCAAATTGCTCGCCTTGAGTTAATTTAGGAGAGCTGCTCGTTACTCGCCCAGAGCTTATTTTAGGAGAGCTCCTAGTTGCTCACCTTCATTTTTCTTGCGTCCAGGTCTGCACAATACTACATCTGGTCTGAGGTTTCATAAAAATACAAACCCAAAACAACACAAAATCCACAAATCCTGACAGTGACTGCGACGCTTGACCTAAATTTCTTTTACACAACCCAATATTCGAAAAGAACCATGATGCGGACATGTGACATCATGCACGTGCAATTACATCATTTATCGCTGGAAATAAAAGCCAGTGATTTCGGCCCAAACACGACAATTTGAGTCAGAAATTTTATAGGCGACGTTTAGGATTTGAACTTTGTTTCCCCCTCGTCTGGGGTTTATAAAATATCAGGTTGACGCCAGTAATAGTAGGCATAGTATACAACATAATTATGCAGTGCTTTCCTTAAGGAAAATGTTGCGAGAGCAATAATATGAGCTTGTGAAATCACTTGCGAGCTCAACTTGAGCCTGCCAACCATTTTGTCCAACATCAAAACAATTTGTATTTATTTAGTGGTGTTTAATGTCACCTATTTATGCACAATAGCTAAGCTTGACACAACAGGACATAAAGTCAAGTTTAGTCAATCGTTTATCCCCATGTTGCCCATTTTAGAGGACTTCACCCCAAGCATCAGTGACTGGGTAGTAAAGCAGAACTTGTTTACCATAGTAAAGAAAGCACTACCTCATTTTCCGGGGTTCCCACAGGAAAATCTTCCAAGGCAATGTATATCCCCGTGAATCATCGTGAATAGATAGGGTTAACAGTCAGTCAGAACCCAGCAGGAGTATCAGACCTGGTGGATGGTTTGGGTGAAATAAAGTTTAATTCGGGACGATTCGGTCTGGGGACAATTTGTTTCATGACATCAGTCAGCAGAAGTATCAGACGTCTCTGACAGTACTTGGGGGACGGTTTGGATAAAATACAGGTTATCCGACAGGATTTCAGGTGTGAACGGAACCTAACAATCGATATCATGATTTATAAGAAGCACTGACCTCGCTGCTAATGAAATTAGTTCCCTTGATGTGCAACATCATCACTGAATGATTATTGTCAAATAGAATACCGACCTCGGAGAGAACACGATCAAAGTCAAAAACAACACAAATGAAAACCATCGCCCCAAAACAATCACACTGTAAAACCCACTGCCTTCGGAAAAAAAGCGCACGTAGGGTAAATTATTAGAGCTAAACACGATGCACGCATTGTTTTCCAAAATCAAAGGTCTGTCGAATGAGAAGCTTGGAGTAAAACACAATTCATTCAGAACGAAGATCGAGCGAATACAGTTGTACAGTTCGAGCCAAAAATTGACGGGCGCAGTTTTTAGCGCTTGTTCATTGGAAAATGCGAGCGCTTACGGGCGCAAGCGCATATGCGCCCGCTATATGGGAAGGACTGATTATGCCAATATTACGTGGAAACAAAGGATCTTGAGTGTCGTAATGATACAGCATTGTACTTGACATTTTAACCACCAGCTTTTCTGACTGATCATAGTATGATTGGCGGGGAGAATGGGTCCAGTCAACGGACCCGCAGCTGGTCTAGCGGAAACCCTGGTAATCCAGATTTCTCTGGTGACCTTAATTTTTGATTTGTGCAGTTTTGTCTGTGAGTGTTATGTTAATTTTAATATTTGATTTCTTCAGGGATGAGATAATTCAGTTAGATATCCAATTTCAGATACATGTAATTTATCATTAAATTGCTGAAATATTTTTTCTATAAATCGACATGAAAATGGTTATGAGATAATTTAACTGACTTCTGATTTCCCAGCATTCTTGCCCTGAACTTTTCTAGTTTTGTTTGCTTCAGTTTCCTCATACAATCCCAATTTTTCTTTTATCTTGCAGAACTATCATATCCCGCCAGTGGAATATACAAAAATAGCCTTTCAGATTTCATTATATTTTTTTAGCTCACCTGAGCAAAACTCAAGGTGAGCTTTACTAATCGCTTTCCGTCCGTCGTCTGCCCGGCGTCGTCCGGCGTAAACTTTACAAAACCATCTTCTCCGAAGAAACCACTGGCCCAATATTTTTCAAATGTTGGGTAAATGTTTATTACCTAATGTCAATTCAGATTTGTTCAAATGAAGTTGCCCGTCCTCCTGGGTTGGACCACGCCCTCAAGGGGCACCAAAATCTTTGAAAATCTTCTTCTCATGAACCAGCAGTAGCAGAGACTTCATATTTGGTATGCAGCTTCCTTTTGAGGTGTACAATCAAGTTTGTTCAAGCGAAGTTTGTCGGGCATTATTTGCCTTCGTTATAGGAGGGGCAAAAATTTTGGCCACGCCTAAAATTTCTATTTTCTGAACCGTGAGGTCGATTTAAACCAAATTTGATATGAGATGATACTGGGTCATAAGTATTTGATTGATGCAAAAAAATTTTCTCATTGCCCCGTGGGAACCTCAGGAGCTAAAAATAGGAAAAAATCTTAAAACTGCTGTATCTCCAAAACTACACGGCACAGAGAATTCTTATTTTGTCTAAAGCTTACTTTTATCCAGTAGAATAGAATGGTTAAAAAAAATCCCTATCGGTTTGATCACAAGGTACTTTTTTCAGGACTTTGAAAAAGTGCTGAGTCAGCACTTTTTAACACTGTAAGCAATGGGAAAAACATTAAAAAATCTTCTCCAGATCCAGCAGGCATAATCTTTTGATATTTGGTATGCAACATTGTGGGGTGGATCTGATTCAAGTTTCTTCAAATCGGCCCCCTGGGTTCATATTTGGGCTCAGTATAGGAGCCCGATTTCGAACTTAGTGCATTTCAGGCAAATTTCTTAAAAAATCTTCTTCTCCAGATCGAGCAGGCAGAATCTTTTGATATTTGGTATGCAACATTGTGGGGTGGATCTGATTCAAGTTTGTTGAAATCGGCTTCCTAAATTCATATTTGGGCTCAGTATAGAAGCTCGAATTCGAACTTAGTGCATTTCAGGCAAATTTCTTCAAAAATTTTCTCCAGATCCAGCAGGCAGAATCTTTTGATATTTGGTATGCAACATTGTGGGGTGGATCTGATTCAAGTTTGTTCAAGTCGGCTCCCTAGATTCGTATTTGTGCTCACTATAGAAGCCCGAATTCGAACTTAGTACATTTCAGGCAAATTTCTTGAAAAATCTTCTTCTCCAGATCCAGCAGGCAGAATCTTTTGATATTTGGTATGCAACATTGTGGGGCAGATCTGATTCAAGTTTGTTCAAATCGGCCCCCTGGGTTCATATTTGGGCTCACTATAAAAGCTCAAATTCAAACTTAGTGCGTTTCAGGCAAATTTAAAAAAAAATCTTCTCCAGATCCAGCAGGCAGAATCTTTTGATATTTGGTATGCAACTTTGTGGAGCGGATCTGATTCAAGTTTGTACAAATCGGCCCCCCTGGATTCATATTTGGGCTCACTATAGAAGCTTGAATTCGAACTTAGTGCATTTCAGGCAAATTTCTTTGAAAATCTTCTCAAGATCCAGCAGGCAGAATCTTTTGATATTGGGTATGCAGCATGCTTGGGGGGGGGGGGGGGGGGGGGGGGGGGGGATTCAAGGTTGTTCAAGCCAAGTCCCAGGGTTCATATTTGGGCTCACTGTGGTAGCCCGAATTATAACTTGGTTCAAAATGAGGAATTTTCTTTAAAAATCTTCTTCAGATCCAGCAGTCAGAATGTTTTGATATTTGGTATGCAGCATCCTTAGGGGGGTGAGATTCAAGTTTGTTCAAGCCATGTCCCTAGGTCCATACTTTGGCTCACTGTGGGAGCCTGAATGATAACTTAGTTCAAAATGAGGAGTTTTCTTTAAAAATCATCTTCTTCAGATCCAGCAGTTGGAACGTTTTGATATTTGGTATGCAGCATCCTTAGGGGAGTGAGATTCAAGTTTGTTCAAGTCATGTCCCTAGGTCCATATTTGGGCTCACTGTGGGAGCTTGAATTGTAACTTTAGTTCGAAATGAGGAATTTTCTTCAAAATCTTATTCTTCAGATCCAGCTGTCGGAATGTTTTGATATGTGGTGTGCAGCATGCTTAGGAGGGTGAGATTCAAGTTTGTTAAAGCCAAGTCCCGGGTTCATATTTGGGCTCACTGTGGGAGCCTGAATGATAACTTAGTTCAAAATGAGGAATTTTCTTTAAAATCTTCTTCAGATCCAGCAGATGAATGCTTTTGATATTTGGTATGCAACATCTTTAGGGGGGTAAGATTCAAGTTTGTTCAAGCAAAGGCCCTAGTTCCATAAAATTTGTCTCTCATGACTACATTCCTTTGTAGTGTAGATGAAGGGGGCGTGGTGGCTCAGTTGGTAGAGGTGCAGTCTGCAAGCCGAGAGGTCCTCGGTTCGAATCCCATCTGCGGCAACCACGTTGTGTCCTTGGGCAAGACACTTCACCCCCATTGCCCACGTGGGGGCACGGTGATGCTGTGTACTAAGGCGTACTGCACGTCGATGGTGCACCTGTCTTCAACCAATGCTAACCCTGCTTGTGTGGAGTTAGTATGTTGGGGAGCTGACAGTTGCTTGCTGTTGCTCGGTGGTTCTCTCTGGATACTCCGGCTTCCTCCAACCGTAAAACTGTCATGGTCATGATTAGCCATTGTGCAGAAATATGTGACCTTAAACACCAATAAATAATAAATAGTGTTGAATAACCATGTCCAACTGAATGTGACCCCCAAATACTTCTTGGAACCACTTTGGCCGGTGAGCGATTAAGGCTACTTGGGGCCTATTGTATTATTAGTCACCTACGGGAACCGTAAGGGGCTATAGGATTGCACTCTGTCTGTCCGTCCATCCGTCCATCTGTCTGTCTGTCCGTCCTCCGTCCGTCTGTCTGTTTTTTATGTTACCACCTCTCCCTCCAACATGCTTTAAGCTGCACCTTTAATATTTGGTACATGGATAAATGGTTCTGAGGGGATGATGCACGCTCAAAATTTTTTTTTTCAAAATCCAAGATGGCGGAATGGCAGGCATTTTTGTTGTGTTTTTAAAGCTTTTTTTCTCTGTTTTCATGTTACCACCCCTCCCACCAACATGGTTCAAGCTACACTTTGCATATTTGGCACATGGATAGAGGGTTGGGCGGGGATGATGCACGATCAATATATTTTTTACAAAATCCAAGATGGTGGCATGGCGGCCATTTTTATTGTGTTTTTTAAGCTTTTTTCTCTATTTTATGTTACCACCCCTCACTCCAACATGGTTCAAGCTACACTTTTTATATCTGGCACATGGATAGAGGGTTGTAATGGGATGTTGCATGTTCAATATTTTTTTTCCAAAATTCATCCGTCCATCTGTCTATCCGTCCGTCTGTCTGTCTGTTTTTTATGTTACCACCTCTCCCTCCAACATGCTTTAAGCTACACCTTTCATAGTTGGTACATGGATAAATGGTTCTGAGGGGATGATGCATGCTCAAATTTTTTTTTTCAAAATCCAAGATGGCGGAATGGTGGCCATTTTTGTTGTGTTTTTTAAGCTTTTTTTTTCTCTATTTTCATGTTACCACCCCTCCCACCAACATGGTTCAAGCTACACTTTGCATATTTGGCACATGGATAGAGTGTTGGGAGGGGATGATGCACGTTCAATATTTTTTTTTTCAAAATCCAAGATGGCGGCCATTTTTGTTGTGTTTTTTAAGCTTTTTTCTCTATTTTATGTTACCACCCCTCACTCAAACATGGTTCAAGCTACACTTTTTATATCTGGCACATGGATAGAGGGTTGTAATGGGATGTTGCACGTTCAATATTTTATTTCCAAAATTCAAACTGGCGCCATGGCAACCATTTCTGTTGTGTTTTTTAAGCCTTTTTCTCTATTTTATGTTACCACTGCTCCCTCCAACATGGTTCAAGCTGCACTTTTCATATATTGTACATGGATAAATTGGTTGTGAGGGGATTATGCATGCTCAATATTTTTTTTCAAAATCTAACATCTGTCTGTCCGTCGGTCTATCTGTTTTTATGTTACCGCCTCTCCCTCTAATATGCTTCAAGCTACACCTTTCATATTTGGTACATGGATAAATGGTTCTGAGGGGATGATGCACAGTCAATATTTATTTTTCAAAATCCAAGATGGCAGAATGGCGGCCATTTTTGTTGTGTTTTTTAACCTTTTTTCTCTATTTTATGTTACCACCCCTCCCTCCAACATGGTTCGAGCTACGCCTTTCATATATGGTACATGGATAAAGGGTTGTGTGGGGATTATGCACGCTCAATATTTTTTTTTCAAAATCCAAGATGCTTATATACTCTATCTAGTGTCTTCTGTGACAAAAACACCTTATGTCACAAAAGCGCCGTAGGGGACTAATACCACCTCGGTGGTCAAACACTTGTATCAAAGACTTATTTTCAGCTTATTTCGAGGCCTGATCTTGGGTGCATAGTCTGGCTAACTCCATTCACACTTTTAAAGCTGGGAACTTATTATTTTACAGGATGTTTGTACATGTACCACAGGTGTGAATATTGTTTGAATTTTGATTTGCTTCAATATTTGACTAAATTACAAATTGTTGAATTTAGCCAATTACAATTTCACCTATATGGTATGTAGTTTGTCCAAATAACTCTTCTCACAGTTTTCAAGGTCTGATTGAAGTTTGTTCAAATCGGGTCTCTGGGTTCATATTTGGGCTCTCTATTGTAGCGCAAAATTTCAACTTTGTGCAATATGAGGAAATTTCTTGAAAAATCTTCTTCAGATCCACCAGTCAGAATCCTTTCATGTTTGGTATACGACATCTCTGGGGAGGTCAGATTTAGGTTTGTTCAAATGGGGTCCCTGGATTGAAATTTGGGCTCCCTATGATTGAATGGTTTCATATTTGGTATACAACATCTTGGGAGGGGGGGGGGGGGGGGAGATGATCAGATTCCAGTTTGTTAAATTCGAGTAGATCCAGTTTGTTCAATTCGAGTAGTGCCTGAGTTTTATATTTGGGCTCAATTTTAATTTAGTGCAATATGAGGAAATTTCTTTAAAAATCTTCTTCTCCAGATCCGCCAATCCGAATAGTTTCATATTTGGTATACAACATCTATAGGTGGATCAGATTCAAGCTTGTTGAAATGGAGACCCAGGATTCATATTTGGGTTCCCTATCAGAATCCTTTCATATCTCCTTGCATACTGCAAGGACAAAATTTCTTGCAACTACAATAAGTATGATATGGGCAATTTTAACCAAATTTTGCTCTATAAATTGTGTCAACATTTTGTCCATTGATTTCTTGAGTTGAAGTCGGACACATTTGATGGATAATATTTTGAAAATATTCAGTGGGTTAAGAGATATTAAGTATACAACAGCTCCAGGTCACTACTCAGAACTCTTAGTCCGATTTTAACAAAATTTGATACACAGCGTAAGTGTGAAACAGATATTTGATTAAAAAAAAAAATTAATCCTTGCTATTGTGAGACTCCGTGTGTGCAAAAAATAGAAACATATTTCCAAGTTATAATTTTATAAGGAGCCATGTTTATTAAGTACTGTACACTCTGGAGGTGTATAGCTGAGAATAATCCACATAGGTTGTACAGTAAAACCTGTTTTGAGAGACCACTGTCTTGAGAGACCACCTGTCTTGAGAGACCACATCTGCCAGGCACCGATTGGTTTTACTCTATAATGGACCTGCTATGGGAGACCACCTGTCTTGAGAGACCACTGTGACCTGGTACCAACTTGTATTTTTATGCCATAATGGACCTGCCTTGAGAGACCGCCCCTTTGAAGACTGAAACCATGACAAAAACTTTTTACCTGTTCTGGAATTGGAAAATCCAATGTGGTTATACTAACATAATTAAAAGTATTGAAAGCTCTTAATTGGGTTTCAATTGCCAA
The DNA here is from genome assembly GCA_031216915.1 of Pictodentalium vernedei. Classification (NCBI taxonomy): domain Eukaryota; kingdom Metazoa; phylum Mollusca; class Scaphopoda; order Dentaliida; family Dentaliidae; genus Pictodentalium; species Pictodentalium vernedei. The sequence continues at coordinate 53,127,800 of CM062291.1, read as the reverse complement.
CTCATTAAAGATTGAGATGTTTTTTTAAGACCCCTGTGAAAAGATTAGGATTATTGCTGAATAAACAGTTTCATACATACCTGAAATGTGACAGATAGGAATAATACATTTGTTTTGAAAATCTTTTTGTAACAAATTGAAATGGACTGTTATAAAAATTATAAAAATAAATTAGTCTTGAAAATCTTCAGTGAAGATTTTCAACACTAATTTATTTTAATAATTTTTATAACAGTCCATTTCAATTTGTTACACAAAAACTTCATAAAAAAGAACAACTACAAAGTAATTATAAAAATCTATTCTTCTCCATTTCTGAATTTTGTGGTTGGTTATTCACTGACTTGAGAAAACCTGAAACCTGTTATGAGAGACCACCTGTCTTGAGAGACCACTTTTGCGTGGCCCAAAGGGCGGTCTCTCAAGACAGGTTCTACTGTATATCTAGGGGCTCCAGAGGGGCGCTCCACTTTGTAAATTATGATTACCTGAAGAAAAAGCATGATGCTTGGACCATTTTAGTCACTACTGACGGGCTCAAGGATTGACAATTGATCCTATGGAGATTGATTGCTTAATGTAAATTTATTTGTGGGCTCAGTTTATATCAGGTTCTTTTCCTTGGGGCCTCTTGTTTAGCTATGTGGTTTGTGCCAAAGGAAACTCTCATGGTGTGGATTTGAACCCCCATTATACTATTGTAACTGAAGCCAGTGTCCTTTCTTGGTTGTTTGGTACACAGGAAATTTGAAAAAGATATGTTCTTGTTGATTTCCTTGAGGTGCAGTGTGTAGAATTAAGTGATACAATTATATTCTGTTTAAAATTATGAATGTTTTTCTCTCTTTTTCAGTTTGCTGATGAGAAGAACAGAGCCTTTTTGACTCCAGAGGGAAACATACAGCATTCCATCGTCTTTTCAATTCCGATGTCTGAAGATTGTTTTGTGAATGTGCTTGTGAAAGAACATTGTTACGTCATGAACATTTTGTTAACTCACCTGATTGAAAGTTGGATTGAGCTGTAGTGATCACTCTCTATCCTTTGTCCGTCATCTCTGAACATGGGTGTTTGAGTTAAATTTGAGCCGATTGCTTGTTGGGGGGGGGGGGCTCCAAAATTTTAAAAAATATCTTCTTCTCATGGGTATAGTGACTTGATATTTGGTATGGAGCTTCCTTCTGAGGTGTAGAATCAAGTTTGTACAAATGAAGTGTGTGGAGCAATATTTTCCTTTGTAATTGGAGAGGCAAGATTTTTGGCCATGCCTGGAATTTCTATTTTCTGAACCGATGAGCTGATTTAACCAAATTTGTTATGTGGTATTATTGAGTTATAAGTACATGATTCATGCAAAAAAAAATTTCTTGTGTCCCCCTGGGAACCCCAGGAGGAGCTAAAAATAGAAATATTTTCAAATGCCCATATTTCCAAACCACATGGAACATAGAATTATTATTTGGTATGAGGCAACCTTAGGACCAGTAGACTGGAATGGCAAAAAAAATTACCATCAGTTTTGTCAGGGTGTTCTGTAGGGGAAGAGGGAGGGGGGGGGGGGGGGGGCATCGAAAAAATGCTGAGTCAGCATATTTGCCAAAATTTAAAAATTTCCGCAGAACCACTGATTAGAATTTTTTGATATCCAAAAAAACCCTTGGTTCATATATAGGCTCAATACAGGAGCCGGAATTTTAACTTAAGGCCATATGGTTAATAATCTTTAAAAATCTTCTTCAGAACCACTAGTCAGAATCTTTTAATATTTGGTATACATGATTGTTATTAGGGTCAGATTCAAGATTGTTCAGACCAAGTCCCTAGGTTAATTTTATTATTATAATAAGCCCAGATTTTAACTTAGTCAACATGGGGGATATTTTGTAAAAATCTTCTTCATTTCCACCAGTCATAATGCTTCATTTGGTATACAACATCTCTAAGGGGGGTCGGGGGGATCAGATTAAAGTTTGTTCAAATCAGATCCCTGGTATGTATTTGGGCTTGCTATGGTAGCTATGTATTGCTATGTTCAAATCAAGTCCCACATTTATTTTTGGGCTTCCTATGGGGGCCTGAATTTTAACTTAGTGCAATAAGGGGGATAATCATTAAAAATCTTCTTCAGAACCACCAGTCAGAATTTTTTGATAGTTAGTATACAGTATCTTTAGGAAAGTTAGATCTCATTTTGTTCAAACAAAGTCCTTGGGTTAATATTTGGTTTCCCCATTGGAGCATGGATTTTAATCTTTAATCCTCCTCTTCTCCAAAAGCACCAGTCAGAAAATCATTTAATATATGGAGAACAGAATCTTTACAGGGGTTGGATTAATTTTGTTCAGCTGAAGCCCATTTAATAATTGGGCTGTCTTAGGGAGCTCGAATTTTAATTTAATGTAAAATGAGGAGTAATCTTAGAAATTTTTTTTTTAATATCCACCAGTCAGAATTGACATTTGGTAGAAGTCAGATCTATGTTTGCTAAAATCAAGTCTTTGGGTTAATATTTGGGCTCCCTATTGGTGCCTGAATTTTAAGTTAAATATGAGGAATAATTTTTACAAATCTGCTTCTTGAGATACAATCGGAATGTTTTGATATTTGGTTTTCAGCATTCTCAGAGGGTTCAGATTCAGTTTGTTCAAATAAAGTCCCTAGGTTGATATTTGTGTTCCCTATGGGGAAAGGATGGGGTAGGGGGCAGGCCTGGCATTCTTAAAAATGCAGGAGGGCTGAAAATCGCTCTCCTCTCATAGACCAGGGGAGTGATTAGCTCTCCTCAAGCCTATGAAAACTAAAAGTGATGAAATGAAGTTTTACTTTTAATGAATTCTGCCTAGTGGGCTTTGTGCATTTTATTTGGTACTGCTAACAAGGAAATCTCTGTGAGACGGCTACACTGCCTCCTCCCCTCCCCCCACACACACACCTCAGGGCCTTGAAGGCCTGGAGGTGTGGGAGGAGCAGTGTTGCCATCTTGCAGAGACCACTAACATAGAGATCTGAAAACCTGTGGGTTTTAGGAACAGGCTGTTGTGGTAATCTATTTTTCGCTCTCCTCAGTTTTTTTAAGGCAAGCAGTAGGCGAGCGAAAAAAAAAAAAAACGCTCTCCAGAAAATGCCAGGCCTTTGGGGGGGGGGGGGGGGGGGGTGGGGGTGCAAATTTTAACATAGTGCAAAATTGGTATATATCTTCTCTAGTAACATAGTGCAAAATTGGTATATATCTTCTCCAGAACCACCAGTCAGAATCTATTGATTTTTGGTATACAACATCCTTCAAGTTTGTTCAAATTAAGACCCTAGATTGATATTGTGACTCCCAAGTTTTGCATTACTGAATATTTTGACATTATTTCTGTGGTAGCATCCCAATACTAGACTAGAATAGAGCGCACTATCACAGTGCTGAAGCTGTGACGATTCGTGCAACGCCAGTGATGTTTTAAAACTTGTTGGTGACAAAAAAAAACTTGGTGACAAAAACACTCTTTGGTGACAAGTCCATAAATGTGACATCATGAAGATGCACTTGCATACCAAGTATGGTGTCATTCCATCAAGTATTTTAGGAGTTGACAGACCAACCGACCAACAGACAGACCGACATTGCCACGTAGACATCATGAAGATACACTTGCATACCAAGTGTGGTGTTATTCCATCAAGTATTTTAGGAGTTACAGTGTTTTTTAAACTCGTTGGTGACAGATCAACCGACCGGCAGACAGACCGACATTGCCATGTAGAGAGCTGCTCGTCGCAGCTTAAAATAATCATTAGGCATGGACAATAGAGTTATAAATAATTAAATAACTTCTTTCATCTGTAGTGCTAATTAGCCTTAGATGCTAATTAAATCCTTTTTTAGCTGCGACAAGCAGCTCTATATGTGGCAGTGTTGGTCTGTCGTTCTCTCTGTCTGTCGGTCTATCACCGAGTTTAAAAAATACCATAACTCCTGAAATACTTGATGGAATGACACCATACTTGGTATGCAAGTGTATCTTCATGATGTCTACACCCTCTCAATAGTGCATCTCATTCGGATATTTTTTGTCACATTTATGGACTTGTCACCAACAAGTTTTTTTTTGTCACCAACAAGGTTTTTTTTATCACGAACGAGTTTTAAAACATATTGGTGTTGCACGAATTGTTTCAGCTTCAGCACTGTGACAGTGCACTCTAGTTAAACAACTCTGGTCAGGTGAATGCCTCAGCCCCCCATGGGGCCTCTTATTTTGATTATTTGTGACATGTATGTACACTATATTGTATAATAAGAAAATTTTTGTAGTGGGTTGAAGTGCCATGCATTGTTGCTGGCAAGTGTTATGTTCTGTGAATGCAAGCTTTCCACCCTTTACCCAATGCAGAAGATATCAAAATTAAGTTTTTTCAAATTTTAAACAAAATTACCACAAAACCATATCATGTGACCTCTCATTGGAATGTATTCGGTGCAGGGCTTATATTTCATCTAATTTTGGGAGAATCCATATTGATTCTCACAAAACTGGTTGTAAGAATCCAAACTTGCTATGAGTGTCCCAAGATCCCATGAGGCCACCAGGGTTGAACCAGTGTTGTATACTGATAACGTTAATTTTTAAAACTTAAATTGAATTTTTGAAAAATAAACAATACAAACCAATAAAACCTTACAAATATGCATGTCTTTGGCTTATTGAGCCGCTTCCAATGACAGCCATATTTGTATAATTTTATTGACCAATGGTAAGGATATTTCAGATTATGTTAGCCTTGTGTTAGTTAATTTGCTTGCATTATGTAAGGGAAAGGGTTAAATGGACTCCATTCATTTCACGGGAATCCCAGCAGAGAGTTTTGTCGCTCGAATCTTTGCGTGAATCAATTCTCGGATTCTCGTCAAAATGGAAGCTCTGCAGTGAGTGGTCACATGATAAGGTTTTGTTGAATTTGTTTGAAAAATATATATTTTGTCAACTGCTTAATTTGTAAATTGCATGTGTAGATGCGGCCGATTTGTTAGCAAAAGGGTTAACACTTAGATAACCTGCCTGACTTGAATGCAATATTCGTAACGATAATTTAATGGAGTCTCACACCCTTAATCTTCACAGTGAGGACAAACTGTCGAATCTGAGCGGTCGACAAGACCCCTATGCGATCACAGACATTCCAGGTATAGGCTTGGGTGACATGGAAGTTTTACTAGAAATGCTAGGGTGGTAATATAGAATATACAATTGCTTACACAAAGGTAAAGTGTTGGGTTAATGAAGGGTCACCAGTACTTGGGTCACAGACTGCTTACTCTGTTCCAATGATAGCTGTTGATGTTTGATGGGGTTTCAGCCAGTTACTATGTATCCAATAAAAGCTGCACAGTTCGGTTGTGGTTTGCAGCCAGTTACTCCATTTCCAGAATGATTCCAGGTAGGTTACCTAATACTCCTGTGGTCCTGACAGGTATGGCTGCTATATGGGTTTGGGCTCCACTATCCAGACCCTCCTTAGGTTGGGCCAGTATAATCTATAGAAATACTGGGTGGACAGGCTCAGGAAATATGGAATAAACCATCCCAAAAATATGTTAGGCGATGCACAAATACTCGGCTAAATAATGGCTAGCTTTGGGAGCTCACAAAGTAAATGTACGTGCATCAAGCTTATGTTGGAACTGAGTTTCCTATAGTAACAGCACAATATAGATGTGTCCTGGGTAGGATGAACAATTGTGATCAGGGTTTAAAGAGATTGGTTACAATTCAAAGAGGTAATGCAAGGAATACAGTTATAAACATTTGTAGCTCAACTTGGGCGAAGCCAAATTTGTGCTTTTGTCATGGCCCGTCGTCCGTCTGGCCACCTGTCCGTACGTCAACAATTGGATACGGCTCGGGCTAGAGGCCGTATTTATGAACCGATCTTTACGAAACTTCTTGGGTACCTTTGTTATGACTGTGGGACGAGAACGAGTGTTTTTGGGTGCGATCTGAAATTCAAGATGGCTGCCAGCCGCCATTTTGTACCAACGATACAGAAATCTGTTTTCTGTACAGAACTTCCATATGAAAGCTCTGATTTGAATAATTTTCTGTATGAATGTTTAGTACCATGAGGTACATTACATATCATACAGGTTTTTTTCTCGTGCTTAAATTATGCAAATTAGACTAACTTTGATTTATTTAGTGTTACTTTCAGCACTGTCAGTGCAAATACCAATACGGCTCGGGCTAGAGGCCGTATTTATGAACCAATCTTTACGAAACTTCTTGGGTACCTTTGTTATGACTGTGGGATGAGAACGAGTGTTTTTGGATCCGATCCGAAATTCAAGTTGGCCGCTGGTGGCCATTTTGTACAAACTTAGGTGCAATCAGGTTTTTGCGCAGAACTTCCATATGAAAGCTCTGATTTGAATAATTTTTTGTATGAATGTTTAGTATCATGGAATACATCACATATAATACAGGTTTTTTTCTCGTACGTAAATTATGCAAATAAGATGAACTTTGATTTTTAGCTCAACTTTGACGAAGCCAAATTTGAGCTATTGTCATGGCCCGTCGTCCATCTGTCCGTACGTCAACAATTGGCTATGGCTCGGGCTAGAGGTCGTATTTATGAACCGATCTTTACGAAACTTCTTGTGTACCTTTGTTATGACCCTGGGACGGGAACGAGTGTTTTTAGGTGTGGTCCGAAATTCAAGATGGCTGCCAGCGGCCATTTTGTACCGATGATGCAAAAATCAGTTTTTTGTACAGAACTTCTGTATGAAAGTTCTGATTTGAATAAAGTTTTGTATAAATGTTTAGTACCATGGGATACATCACATATAATACGGGTTTTTTTCTCGTGCGTAAATTATGCAAATTAGACTGACTTTGATTTATTTAGTGTCACTTTCAGAGCTGTAAGTGCCAAGCTGCTATGGCTCGGGCTAGAGGCCGTATTTATGAACCAATCTTTACGAAACTTCTTGGGTACCTTTGTTATGACCGTGGGACGAGAACGAGTGTTTTTGGGTGCGGTCTGAAATTCAAGATGGCTGCCAGCCGCCATTTTGTACCGATGATGCAGAAATCTGTTTTTTGTACAGAACTTCCATATGAAAGCTCTGATTTGAATAATTTTTTGTATGAATGTTTAGTACCATGGGATACATCACATATAATACGGTTTTTTAGCTCAACTTTGACGAAGTCAAATTTGAGCTATTGTCATGGCCCGTCGTCCGTCTGTCCGTCCGTCCGTACGTCAACAATTGGCTATGGCTCGGGCTAGAGGTCGTATTTATGAACCGATCTTTACGAAACTTCTTGTGTACCTTTGTTATGACCCTGGGACGGGAACGAGTGTTTTTGGGTGTGGTCCGAAATTCAAGATGGCTGCCAGTGGCCATTTTGTACCGATGATGCAAAAATCAGTTTTTTGTACAGAACTTCTGTATGAAAGTTCTGATTTGAATAAAGTTTTGTATAAATGTATAGTACAATGGGATACATCACATATAATACGGGTTTTTTTCTTGTGCGTAAATTATGCAAATTAGACTAACTTTGATTTATTTAGTGTTACTTTCAGAGCTGTAAGTGCCAAGCTGCTATGGCTCGGGCTAGAGGCCGTATTTATGAACCAATCTTTACGAAACTTCTTGGGTACCTTTGTTATGACCGTGGGACGAGAACGAGTGTTTTTGGGTGTGGTCCGAAATTCAAGATGGCTGCCAGTGGCCATTTTGTACCGATGATGCAAAAATCAGTTTTTTGTACAGAACTTCTGTATGAAAGTTCTGATTTGAATAAAGTTTTGTATAAATGTATAGTACAATGGGATACATCACATATAATACGGGTTTTTTTCTTGTGCGTAAATTATGCAAATTAGACTAACTTTGATTTATTTAGTGTTACTTTCAGAGCTGTAAGTGCCAAGCTGCTATGGCTCGGGCTAGAGGCCGTATTTATGAACCAATCTTTACGAAACTTCTTGGGTACCTTTGTTATGACCGTGGGACGAGAACGAGTGTTTTTGGGTGCAGTCCCAAATTCCAGATGGCTGCCAGCAGCCATTTTGTACCGACGATGCCGAAATCTGTTTTTTGTACAGAACTTCCATATGAAAGCTCTGATTTGAATAATTTTTTGTATGAATGTTTAGTACCATGGGATACATTACATATATTACAGGGTTTTTTTTGTGCGTAAATTATGCAAATTAGGCTAACTTTGATTTATTTAGTGTTACTTTCAGCACTGTGAGTGCAAATCCCAATACGGCTCGGGCTAGAGGCCGTATTTATGAACCAATCTTCACGAAACTTCTTGGGTACCTTTGTTATCACTGTGGGACGAGAAGGAGTGTTTTGGGGTCCAGTCTGAAATTCAAGATGGCCGCTAGCAGCCATTTTGTTCAAAATTAAGTGCAATCAGATTTTTGCGCAGAACTTCCAAATGAAAGATCTGATTTGAATAAATTTTTGTATGAATGTTTAGTACCATGGGATACATTACATATAATACAGAGTTTTTCTCGTGAATAAATTATGCAAATTAGGGGTCCGGGTGGGACTTAGAAAATTTTGTACCAAAATCCGGAAATTAGTTTTTTTGTTTTTTATGCCTTTTGGTCAATTTTAAGACAAAAAAAAAAAAATTTTTTTATTTGGGGTCCGGGTGGGACTTAGAAAATTTTGGACCAAAATCCGGAAATTAGTTTTTTGTGTTTTGATGCATTTTGGTCAATTTTAAGAAGAAGAAGAAAAAATTTTAGTCTGAAAATATTTTGTTTGGGACTGAAAATTTCCACACAAAAATAATAATCTACAATGATTGGTCTTAATCTGTAGTCCATTACAGTGACCTTGTAATTCTTTTATTATTGTTGACCGGGCCAAAACAAATACTAATTCCTGTCATATTCATTATTCAGTTGTCTTGGTCACAGCAAGTACTAATTCCTGTCATATCCAAGTTGAGCTACAGAGTCATTGACTCTTTCATTTTCTTGTGCGTAAATTGTGCAAATTAGACTAATTTTGATGTTTTTTGGTGTTACTTTCAGCACTGTAAGTGCAAATGCCAATACGGCTCGGGCTAGAGGCCGTATTTATGAACCGATCTTTACGAAACTCCTTGGGTACCTTTGTTATCACCGTGGGACGAGAACGAGTGTTTTTGGGTCCGGTCCGAAATTCAAGATGGCCGATGGCAGCCATTTTGTACAAAATTTGGTGCAATCAGATTTTTGCACAGAACTTCCATATGAAAGCGCTGATTTGAATAATTTTTTGTGTGAATGTTTAGTACCATGGGATACATCACATATAATACGGGTTTTTTTCTCGTGCAGAAATTATGCAAATTAGATGAACTTTGATTTTTTTTAGTGCTACTTACACACAATAAGTACACATGTCAATACGGCTCGGGCTAGAGTCTGTATTTATGAACCGATCTTCACGAAACGTCTTGGGTACCTTTGTTATCACCTTGGGACGAGAACGAGTGTTTCTGGGTGCGGTCCAAAATTCAAGATGGCTGCCAATGGCCATTTTGTACCGAAATTAGGTCTAATCAGTTTTTTGTACACAACTTCTATACGGCTCAGGCTAGAGGCCGTATTTATGAACCGATCTTTACGAAACTTCTTGGGTACCTTTGTTATCACCGTGGGATGAGAACGAGTGTTTTTGGGTGTGGTCCAAAATTCAAGATGGCCACCAGCAGCCATTTTGTACCAAAATTAGTGCAATCAGTCTTTTGTACAGACTTCTGTATGAAAGTTCTGATTTGAATAAATTTTTGTATGAATGTTTAGTAACATGGAATACATCACATATAGTACAGGTTTTTTTCTCGTGCAGAAATTATGCAAATTAGATGAACTTTGATTTATTCAGTGCTACTTATACACTGTAAGTGCACATGTCAATACGGCTCGGGCTTGAGGCTGTATTTATCAACCGATCTTCACGAAACTTCTTGGGTACCTTTGTTATCACCTTGGGACGAGAACGAGTGTTTCTGAGTGCGGTCCAAAATTTAAGATGTCTGCCAGTAGCCATTTTGTACCGAAATTAGGTCCAATCAGTTTTTTGTCACAACTTGTATACAGCTCGTATTTATGAACTGATCTTCACGAAACTTCTTGGGTACCTTTGTTTTCACCTTGGGACCGGAATGAGTGTGTTTTGGGGTGCCTTTGTTATCACTGTGCTATGAGAACAAATATTTTGGGGTTCAGTCAGACCCACTCGGGGACTTAAAAGATTTCTTTTCTAGTTTAGCATCTGACTGTCATCCACATTTACAAAACTTTACCTATATATTTGTTACAGGCTACGGCCAGTATTTATGTACAGACCGTTACAATACTTTATATGTACCTTTGTTATCAGGTCATTACCTAGATGTTTGTCATTGCTGTGTCATATACTATACATGTACATGTCTTGACAAGTTGAGCTACAGTGTCATTGACACTTTCATTTATTAGCTCAACTTGACAAAGTCAAGCTGAGCTATTGCCATCACTTCTCGTCCGTCGGCGTACGTCCGTACGTTAGTACGTACGTCCACTATTTCCTTTGGCACACCTCACAGGTCGCATTTATGATCAGATCACTTTGAAACTTGGTATGCTTGTTTGGGGTGACCTCTAGATGGGAGCTATCGATTTTCTTCAATTTCCGTCAAAAAATGTTGCCGCGGCCAATGTTCTTAGAACTTAGTTTAGTCAGACCAAAAAATTTCCCTTTGACACCCCATACAAGGCACATTTATGATAAAATTTCTTTGAAACCTGGCATGCTTGTTTGGGGTTACATCAATTTTCTTCCATTTCCGTCAAAAATAGTTGCCATTGGCAACAACCTCTGATGAACTTAGTAAAAACTTAGTGCAGTTAAGCATCGATATTTCCCTTTGACACAGCCTGCAGGGTACATTTATGATTGGATCGCTTGCAAACTTGGTGTGCTTGTGTGGGGTGACATCTGTATGTGATCTGTGGATTTTCTTCCATTTCTGTCAAAAAATTTGCCACTGACCTTGGAACTTAGTTTATTCAAACCTCGATATTTCCCTTTAACACACCCTTTAATTGGATCAATTTGAAACTTGGTATTTTTGTTTGGGGGGGACCTCTCGATGTGAGCTATTGCTTTTCTTTCATTTCCATAAAAATTTATTGTCGTTATCAGCAGCCTTTGAACTTACTGCATTTGTGCATCAACTTATACCTTTTGCAATCTCTGCAAGGTATATTTGTGAATTTCCATAAAAAAAACCTCAAAAAACCCATTGCCAAAAACAATGACCTTCTACTTAGTGCATTTGTGCATTAACATCTTCCTTTGGCATACCTCAGAGGGCATATTCATTATCAGGTTGTTTTGAAACTTTGTGTGCTTGGGGATGACAAAGGTAGGAGCTGTTAATTTTGTTTTCATTACCTTCAAAAACTGTTGCTGTTAGCCACAATCTTTGAATTTATTGCATTTGTGCCTCAACATTCTTTTTTGACATGGCCTATAGGCTGAGCCCTGCAAGGCATTGAGTGTGTCGTGTATCCTCGGAAGTGGATAAGAATCCATGTTGATTTTGATGGTACTTAATTTAAGTCCACCTTTCAGCATGGTATGAATTTCTGCATCCACCTCAGCTCATTGAAATAACACACTTTTCAAGGTACTAGTTTATTAGGCTGGCATCACCTGTGCCAATGTTGTGATAAACCATATCAGTTTTTCGCAAGCCATCCTTGTCCTTTGAAAAAACCTTGATTGGTATGTTTATTCTACGATGTTGATATGGCTTTTCTTTTTTCTGTGTGAAACTCTCTGTCCAAAGATTCCATCATAGCTGATAAGTGACATGCATCCCCTGGTTTACTACTAGTGGTGACTATGGAACTAAGTACTCCTTTTATAGCTTAAATCATATCAATATTATGTTCCATATAAAATGTTCTTGGGAACACTAATGCTACTTGACATTCTGCAGCTAATGTGTCCTTAACAATGGTATTTGGCTCGTTGCTTACCTTTTTTTACTGTAATTGGTATTTTTCTCTCAAACATTTCGCAATCAAGAATCATTCCTCAGTACACTGTTGTTTCCCTTTTCCACAAAAGCTGCGTGATTAAAAGGTAGTTCTCCTTTGATGGTACAGGGTATCACCATCTCACAAGAGGGAAGTAGAACTAAAATCTCTGAGAGAGTTAACCGATATTCAGCTTGCAGCTGACCTTCCTGTAGACAATTTATGTTAGTAGTATCTACACCATCAATATTTATTGAGCTTTTCCTAAAAGGAAAAGACATTTGTTATTGTATGGGAAATTTTTTCAGAGTGGTAATTTTGAAAGGTGATTTGAAACATGAGTAATTGATTCATAGATGCAATGCTACCAGCAAGGGCATACCTAATTCGCAAATTTTTTGTTGACAAATAATTGTTTTATTACTATTTTTTTGGAGAGAGCCTGTTGATTGTTGCAAGTAGAACGTCTGGGGGGGGGGGGGGGGAGGGAGGGGCAGCATCAAGTGTATTCAAATTGGGTCCATGAGTTATTAAAGTTAAACTAGGTGCAATTTGAGGAAATGTCTTTAAAAATCTTCTTCAGATCCACCAGTCAGAATCCTTTGATGTTTGATATACAACATCTATAGGGGGATCAAATTCAAGTTTGTTGAAATTGAGTTAATAATTGGGCCCTCTATGGTAGCCCAAATTGTAACTTTGTGAAATATGAAGAAATTTCTTCAAAAATATTCTACTTCAGATCCACCAGTCAGAATGCTTTCATATTTGGTATACAACATGTCTAAGGTGCGGAGGGGGGTGGGGACAAGCAGGCATATTGCAGTTTGTTCAAATCTTGTCCCTGAGGTAGTATTTTTGCTCTCTATTGGAGCCCAAACTTTAACTTTGTGCAATTTGATTAAATTTCTTTGAAAATCTTCTTCAGATCCACCAGTCAGAATCCTTTCATGTTTGGCTTACAACTTCTATAGGGGGGTCAGATGAATAAAGTTTGTTGAAATTGAGTCGCTGGGTTAATATTTTGGCTGCCTATGAGAGCCCAAATTTTAAATTCGTGCAATACGTGGAATATTCTTTAAGAATCTAATTCAGATTCCCCAGTCAGAATCCTCTCACATTTGGTATACAATATCTTTTAGGGCAAGTTTCAAGTTTGTTCAAATGTAGTTCCTCTGTTAATATTTGGACTCCCTATTTTAACTTGGTGCAAAATAAGGAATTTATGTAAAAATCTTCTTCCAATCCACCAGTCCGAATCCTTTATCATTTGGTATACATTATCTGTAGGGGGAGATGTCAGATTGAAGTTTGTTCAAATCTTGTCCCTGCTTTGATAATTTTGTGTCTGGTTCGAACTTGGAAATTTAGTCTCAAAATTTTAAAGAAATTTTTTTATCGATTTTGATGCGTTTTGTTCAATTTGGAGATGAAAGAAAAATTTTCCCCCGACAATTTTTTGTCCGGTTGTGGTTTGGAAATTTTGGACCAAAATTATGATTTTTTTTGATTCATTTCAAAATTGAGTTCCTGGATGAAGTAGAGTCGTTTTATGCGAAAGTGTCCTCCCCTCCCTTCTTTGTCATTTGTGGGGAAGGGTAATTAGATGTAACAAAATGTTTGGCTGCACGATATATTTTGAAAGATTTAGCCCTTCTGAATTTTAACTTTAACTTGCTCCCTAGGTTAATATTTTTGCTTCCTGTAAGGGCATTTCTTCAAAAAACCTTCTTTATATGATATATATGTCTGCTCCTCATGAGGGGCAAAACTGCAATAATCTTTTGATACAGAACATCATTAGAGGGATGGGATTAAGGTTCGTTGTAAACAAATTCCTGGTTTAATATTTGGACTCTCGGTGGTATCCTGACTGTGAGCTTAGTGCAATATGATGAAATTTGTTTAGAAATATTCTTCTTGAAATCCATCAGTGTGAATGCTTTCATATTTAGTATACAATATCTGTATTGGGGTGAGATAGGAGTTTGTTCAGTAGAGTGCTTGGGTTAATATTTGTGCTCCTTATGGGAGTTGAAATTGGCCCTGTAGCTGAAGAATTTTGTTTCCCCTTCACCGAAGGGAGACATTTTGTTCTCCTCCTCCTACAACCATATCTGGGCCCGATCTTTATCTTTTGGCCTGGGCTTATGATATTAGCACGTGGATGTATCATCATGTGAAGATGTGTTACATTCCATCATAACCCACATGTGACATTGGCCTTTAACCTTAAGATATAATTACTGATTTTTTGACAAGTGAACTTGTCTGGGCCAGAACTTAATTATCTTTTCTTTTTTTTCACCTTGGCTTATGATATTAGGCATGTGGGTGTATCACTATGAGACGATGTGTTGCGTACTATCATGACCCACATATGACCTTGACCTTTGATGTGAAGGTGAAGTTATTGATTTTTTTTTCTTTTGACCTTGCCTTATGATATTTGGCATGTGGTTGATCACCATGAGATGATGTACCTTCATAACGCACATATGATAATGCCCTTTGACCTCGTGGTAGAATAACTGAATTTTTTTGCAAGTAAGCTTGTTTGGTGAAGAAGTTATTTACCTTTTCACCTTGGCTTATTATATTTGACATGCGAGTGTATCACCATAAGACGATGTTTCGCATACCTTTCTGAGCCATATATGACATTGACCTTTGACTTTAATGACAAATTAATAATTTTATTTGCAAGTAAGGTTGCTCGGGCCAGAACATTTTGACCTTTTCATCTCAGTTAATGATATTAGAGATGTGGGTGGATCACCATGAGATGATGTGTCACTTAACCTCATGATTCACATATGACCTTGACCGTTGACTACAATATCACATTATTGTATTATTATTATTATTTTTGACCTAGGCATCCAGTGTGAACCCTGGGAAGTAAATTAGTCCACTGCGGTAAACAGGATCTGTTTTACTGGTAAAATGTGGGTCTATAACCATGAGACGATGTGTTGCGTCCTATCATGACCAACATATGACCTTGACCTTAAGTTAAATTTTAAAAAAAATTTTTTTTATCTTTTGACGTATTCTGATGATATTTGGCATGGGGGTGTATCAACATAGGACAACATTGTATCATGCACTGTTGTGATGACAGTTGACCTTGATCTTTGACATCAAAGTCCAATTATTGAATTGTTCAGCTGGATTTATGATATTTGGCATATGAATGCAACATCCAGGCTGATTTGTCACATTCTATGTTGAACTTTCATGATCTTGACATTTGACCTTCAGTTTGATGTTTGTTAGTGGTAAGTTAGAAGCATGGAACTAATGGAAGGGGAGACGTTTTTTAGTTCACAAAAACAGTTCCCTGTCGTTATAAATGTTTTATTAACTGTCTGGATGTGCATAAATAAGATTAATCGGCATAGGTTGTATGAATGGACTTCATAGGGGATCTCCTCTTTTTACATTATGATCAACTGAAGAAAAGGAGGATTAACACTGGATGCTATGGGGATGGATTTGTAAATGTAGATTCATTGTTTGCCTTGGTTTTCATGGAGTTCTGTTGAAGGTGATAAGTTTGGACTCTCTTTGGCTTTGTTATGGTGTTATCCCCAAACCCAGCTACCCAGACAAGAGAGGTGTAAGTGTTGTTTCTGCCGTACCTCCATATCATTTATGAAATGAAATGCAACCCCCCCCCCCCCCCCCCCCAAAGGTGGCTGAGATGTATAACTTAAGTATCTGCTCTGTTGTCCAAATACTTTTGAGGTGTTGTGAACTTTGCTGTGCTAAAATGTCATCACAGTAGAGAGTATATGTGGCCAGTGAGTTAAGAGCCCCCACCCCCCCAGGTGTGCCATCTTATATACACTCCATCTCACATGATACATGGCCATACGTACTACATATATGCATTGTTCTTCTCCCTGAAGTTCTTGAAGAAAAATTATGTGTCACAACTGTTATCCCAAATCGGTATTACTGATATGAGGTTTGTTTTTTTTCCCTAACTTTCCTCACCTATTGATCCTTCCATGAACTGTAAATTTATTGCGTAAAAAAATATCCTGAGTGGTATTGAAATTGAAAAAAGCTAGTCCCCCCCCCCCCCCCCTTCCTACCACACCCATTTGAGATGCAGAATTTGTGTAAATAATTGGCATTTGTGGTGACACTGTTCTCCCATCCTGCTTTTCCAGATATGGTTTTGTGTGCAGACAACCCCCCCCCCCCCCCCCCCCCCCCCCCCAATTGCCATGCCCTTCCACCACCCCAAGTGATAGTTATGTAAACAAATAATTTTGCAGGAGAATAGATCAAAGGTATGCCCAGGTTGGGCCCCTGTCCCCTCTCTAGGGCAGAAGAGTGTTTTAACATTGAGCAGGTAATCGTTGATTTCTGTAGAAGTGTTTAAACTGGCCGAAGATGTAATTATTATAGTGTAAATGCGAAAGCAATATATAACGCACCTCCAGAGGGTACTTAATAAAACATATATATATATATGTGTTTTATTAAGTACCCTGTGTAGGTATGTAAGTAAGATTAATCCAAATAGGTTGTATGAAGGCTTCTGAATTGTTTACATTCTGATCAACTGAAGAGTCTGAAGGATTTACAATTGATCCTATGGAGATTGATTGGTTAATGTACTTTCATTGTTGGTCTTCGTTTATATGGTGTTCTGGTGAAGGATGAGCGTTTGAGGTCGCTTGTTGCTTTTCTTGTCCCCTTGACAAAATCAAGCTGAGGTTATGTAAGTAATTGTCCATCCGTGAACACCATCTTTCTGTCTCTTCCGAAATCATTGGGCTAATTGAATGGAAATATATGTGAGTGATGGTGCATTGCATTTATGTTTAAATCAGCGTGCCCAGTGCAAAATGGCGAGTGTGCATATTTGCATGAATTGACTGATATTTTTGAGAAACCAATGATCTGAATGTGTTGATATTTGGTATAGAACACCTTGAGTGGTGTCAGATATAAGTTTGTTAAAATGAATCCCTTGTGTTGATATTTGGGCTCCCAATGGACCCCTGAATGTTAATTTAGTGCAGTTTGAAAAAGTTTGAATGGTTTCATATACCATATCTCTTTTTGGGATGATATTCCTTTTTTTTGAAATGGAGATGGAGGGTTAATATGTGGGATTTGTATGTGATCCAGAATGTTAAGTTTGTGCAATATGAGAGAATTTAAATCATCTTCACCAGTCAGAATCCTTTTGATATTGGTGTATAGTGTGATCCTTGTTTTAGTCAATAGTGTGGTGATAAGGAAAGAGAATTGAGATTGATGGGTTCACCCACACAGACCAGGATTCAGAGGTATAGTTGAAGGAATTGGTGCAGTGGTACAGAAGTCGTCCTAATGAGCTGGTTGAGATTGTTTATTTATGTGACCAATTTTGCCTGCCCTGTTATCTCAAAATGTTTGAAAAGATAGGAATGCACAGGCCCTTGAATTTCCCCATGGGATGTGCATGCAGATAATGAAGGAGTGTTGCATCCAAGTAGAGAGTATATGTGGCCAGTCATTTGCGAGAGCCCTGATAATGCGTGACTACATATTGTTGTAATGTTTTGTTGAAAAAATGTTTGTGGCCAGTTTGTTTTGAGACCCATACCTGCCACCACCATTGTGCAATCCAACAAATGCAGGATTGTCCTCCCTGAAGAAAAGTGATGGTGTAACAAGTCTTATCCCCATCCGGTATTGGTGATATGAGGGTTGTGTTTCCTTCTAGCTTCCTTACTTTGCAGATACCCAAGAACTAACTATTGGCAGTCCTATGCAACGTGAAACCACCTACTTTAGACTAGGCCCCCCCCCCCCCCCCCCCCCCCCCCCCTGCAGATTTTATGTAACAAGGTAGGAGGGTGTCATTGAACATTCCCCATAAACCTAAAAGGTCCCCACCTGCTCGGCTGTCATGCCCACACAATATAGCAAAGGTGTGCAAAGTTTCCCCCTCGATTCCACCCCGGACAGAACAATGTGTGAACTCATGTGAACGTATGCAGAAGTTTGTCAAAGTGACAAAAGATCTTGTCATTGCGTAAGGCATAGAATGTAGAGGAGCTGGAATATGAGAACGAGCATGAAATGCGTTTGAGTTTCAGTTACTAGATACAATTTTATTCTCCCGGGAGTGAATTTCCAAGTATGGGGAGGAGGGTTCTGCCATTCCCTAGTTTGAAACTTGTATGTATGTGTTTCTGTATGATACAGGAGTAGTGTGTTTCCCTTCTGAAGAATGTTGGTAGTTTTAAGTGTTGTCTGCAATCATAACTGGTGATATCCCAACCTACGTATAGTTTCAAAAACCTCCCAAATTGCCTCATTTAATTGGAGTAAAGATGATCGAAGAAGTTTTCCAAGTGATGTAAAATGGCTACCCCTCCTCCCCCCACTTCATGAAGAAAAAGTGATGGTGTTACAACTGTTATCCCCCACATTAGGATTGCCTAAAGAATATATTGAGTCCTCTTCCAATCTGAAACCCATACTGTGCCCACCGTTTATGATGCAGAACTTTAATAACAGGTTTGTATATAACAATAGAAATCTGAATTTCATTCGAATCAGCTGACTGAGCTGCCATCCATATTTGTATGTACATTTGGAGAGAGGTGGTGATCAGGAAGTATAGCTCTTTCTCCAGTACTGAGCCCTTGAATATCGCTGGAATTTGTTTCTTCATGAGTATGGGAAACAATGTGTACACACACTTACTATTCTGGTTGGAAAGATATGGTTTTGTGCGCAGCCCCCTCCCCCGACATTCATGTTAATAGAAGAGGAAAGATGTGCTCATGCAGTCCCCCTGATGAGGTCAATGTTGGTTCCTGTGAACTCCAATGTAAGCATAGTTGCAAATAGAAGTGTAAGGGATGTGTTTCAGCTGTACCTTCCAAAACAGCATATTCCACATTTAATTTGAATGAAGATAAGCGAAGAAAATGTTGCAGGTCCTGAAAAGTGCCTCCAGATACCTCGCAAGCAATGTTTATACATGTAGAAATTGGATGACCCCTTGTCATATCCCCTCCCCTAAATAATACATGGCCATACATGCAGTATTGTCTTCCCTGAAGAATTGATTTTTTTACGACTGTTATCCCACTAGCTTCCTTACCTGCCGATGCCTGAGAAAATTGTCAACTTGTTCCGCGAAAGAAATATCTGCAGTGGTAATCGAACGTGAAACCCCTATCCTTCTTTCCCCGGTTGAGATGCAGAAGTTGTGTAACAGGGTAAAAAACATAAACCCCGAAGGTCCTTTAATGAAAAGAGCTGCAGTGCAATACTGCATATATTGTGCTGTAAGCCAAACATTTTTTATGCAATGTTACATATATGGATGGCATTGTAACCAGCTCATAGATCTGGTTCCAATGACATGTATATTTGTATGATTGCATCACTTGCGTATATCTCTCTCCTCCTAGCTTTGTTCCCGTTGGTAGAGATGCAGGCTGTAAGCCGAGAGGTCCTGGGGCAAGACACTTAACCCCCCAATCCCCACCCTGGTTGTGCGTAGTTAGTTTTACAGGTGGTGGAAAGAACCACCGGTTAGCCATTGTGCAGAAATATGTGACCTTAAACCCCAATAAATAGGTTCCTTACCTGCAGGAAGTATATCTCTCTCCTCCACTGATAGTACCTGTCACATTCATCTGAAAGCCCGTGAATTAGTTTCTTTGTTAGTAGGGGAAACCATGTGTAAACATTTGGCAATTGTAGCCACAGTGTTTTCCCAACATGCTTGGACAGATATGGTTCTGTGCCCAGCCACAGCCCCCTCCCCCCAACTGGCATGCCCAGACCTGAATATTTATTTATTTATTGGTGTTTTTAAGGTCACATATTTCTGCACAATGGCTAATCATGACAGTTTTACGGGTGGTGGAAGCCGGAGTACCCAGAGAGAACCACCGAGCAACAGCTCCCCAACACACCAACTCCACACAAGCAAGGTTAGCATTGGCTGAAGACAGGTGCACCATCGAGATGCAGTACGCCTTAGTACACAACGCCACTGTGCCCCCACGTTGGCAGTGGGGGTGAAGTGTCTTGCCCAAGGATACAACGTGGTTGCCGCAGGTGGGATTCGATCCGAGGACCTCTCGGCTTGCAGCCTGCTCCTCTACCAACCGAGCAAACATGCCCCCTGCCCAGACCTGAACCCCCCCTCTGACATGCCCCACCCCAAGTGCTCAGTCAGCCCCCCCCCCCCTTCCATAACACCCAAGTGCCACCCCAGGGCAGAACAGTGTGTTAACCTTGGGCAGGTCAATGTTGATTCCTATGAACTCCAATGTATGCAGAAGTCTTTTAAAGTGATAAAAGATATTGTCATTGCAAAAGGCATAGAATATAGAGCAAAATGAATATGAGAAAGACCATGTATATATATGTATAATTTTTGTACATCAGTCAATTGGAAGTATCTTGAATAAAATATTTGTGCTCACAAATCCTTGAGTATGTTGTTTCTCTTTCCCATAACATGGTGAGATTTTTAAGTGAAATAAAGAACTATTGAAGATATTTCAAGTATTTATTAAGAATATTATTATATATAAGTACACATATATATAAGTATATACAAGTGTATAAAGATCTATATAAGTATGTATTTATAACTATATAAAGATACATAAGTGTATTAAGATCTATATAAGTATATCAATGAATAGTATTTTATAACAAGAACATATTAAATGTATATAAGAACATCATATTATAAAGATATTACACAAAGAGAATATTATTATTTTTTTTTTTTTTTTTTTTTTCTTTTTTCGTTTTCGTGGCCCCACCCAATAAAAAAAAATCCGGGTGGGGCTTCGGAAAGAAAAGAAGCTGACTTACTCAGACTGTCCCACCCAAGTGAGAAAACCTGGTGACAACTGACTGAGACACAGTCCACACAAGATGACTCAGCATGCCTGAAGACAATTTAGTCCAAGAGCTATGGCACTGCTGCTACACACAAGGAAAACGGTTTGAGGAGGTTTTCTAATCTGCCCCTGCACTCTGGAAAAGCATTTTTTTAAAAGACAGGAATCTTTGCACCAACAGGAAAATCCCTGTTGGTGCAAAGATTCCTGTCTTTTAAAAAATGCTTTTCCAGAGTGCAGGGGCAGCAAGAAAACCTCCCCAAACATCATGGACTCTTAACAGTGCCATAGCTCTTGGGGTGAAGCATCAGACATGCTGGGTAATCTCAAATTTCCTGTGCCTCAGTCAGCTGTCCCCAGATCCTCAGTCAGGTGAGACAGAATCAGTAAGTCAGCAATTTAGTAAGTTAGTGGGCCAGTTAGTGGGCAAGTGGGCTTTTCCAAACCTCAGTAATGTTGGGCTCTGTGTAGCAATCCATTTTTGTCATTTCAGTTCTTTCGAAGAATGAAGTGATGTGATACCCAGCCACCCAAATGGTGAATCTACCTATACACTTATTTGCTAGACAAGTGGAATTTTAGGATCAAACGAGGAAACATGCAGACCCTGGACAGAGGTCAACAGCACATTTACTTCCTCAATCCTAAAATTTCCACTTCTCGAGCAAGTAAGTGTCTTGGTAGATGTCTCCCATTTGGATAGCTGAAGACCACATCACCTTTGTCAGTATTGTTAGTTAGATTGTCCCTGGATTGCAACAAAGCACAATCTCCAAGGCAAAAGCATTGCAGATGGTGCCTTGTTGCACTCGAGAGATATAGAAGAAAAAAAAATGTTGGAACTGACAATGTACAGAAATACCTAAAATGTACAACTAAATATACAACCAATATACAAATCCGTGTTCACAACCTTTTGGCCTACATTTTATCATCACTCCATTCTTATTCCAAATGTCCACAAGGTAATGTCATATTTATCGAATCATCCAGTCCACAAGTTAATGGCATATTTATGGAATCATCCACCAAGAAATCAATCTACTCCATATACCACTCTTGAAACTGGAAAAAATAAAAAAAAGTTTTCAATTTACATTTCATATCTTTCTAATTTATTTATTTATTTATTTATTTATTTATTGGTGTTTAAGGTCACATATTTCTACACAATGGCTAATCATGACAACAGTTTTATGGGTGGAAGAAGTCCCGAGTACCGGGAGAGGACCACTAAACAATGGCAAGCAACTGTTAGGCTTCCCAACATGCCAACTCGACACAAGCAGGGCTAGCATTGGTTGAAGACGGGTGCACCATTGACGTGCAGTGCGCCTTAGTACTGTGCAACAATGAAGGTGAAGTGTTGTGCCCAAGGACACAACATGGTTGCCGCAGGTCGGATGTGTCATTCTAATTAATAAACATCTTTAACCCTTACCCAAGACAAAAAGGAAGATACTTGCAAACAAAATTACTGACTTATTTTCTTTTACATTTTGGTGCAAAAAACATAAGTTTATGAAGCCAAATAGGAACTAGCTCAACAAGCTCATTACATATAGGCTGTTTTGGAGACAAATGAAAGTGTCAATGACACTGTAGCTTAACTTGTGTGTTCTGTTTGATTTATTTAATTATTTATTGTTGTTTAAGGTCACATACTTCTGCACAATGGCTAATCATGACCACAGATAGATAAAGTCAATGTCAGCCAATCGTATATGCCCCATATTGCCTATTTTAGAGGACTTGCACCCCAAGCATTAGTGACTGGGTCCTATTTTACCAGTAAAACGGAGCTTGTTTACTACAGTACAAATATGTCAATAAGTATGTGTGATCCTTAAAAAATTGTGAGCAGGATATTCATGAAAGTGTCAATGACACTGTAGCTTTACTTGACTGGGTGTTGTGTTTGATGAAAAGGATAATGTTCAATGTTTATGAAAAGATTATGAAATAAGACAAGAATTGTGATAATTGGGAATATGTTCATTTTTGGTCCCTGTATGCTATGTTTTTGATAAAAAATAATATGAGGTGTACACTGTACTCAAGAGCTGAGGGGTGGGTTCATATGAGCTCACAGTTAATGTATGTGGCCCTCACAGTTAACGTATATCAACGAAAGTTACCAAGTTACAGTGAAATTATTCCAAAACGAGTCATCCTATCAAGTTACATTGAAATCCCTTCAAAAATATGGCCTGTAGACTGTGCTAAAGGTTTTCAGGCTTTGGACACCTGTAGCCGTCAGTTTCCCAATTGCGCCCAAAGAGGACATAAAATGAAGTCAACCTACCAAGTTACAATGAAATCCCTTCTTAAATATGATCTGTAGACTGTGCTAAACGTTTTTGGGCTTTGGCCTTGGGCAGCCATGATGGAATGATCGCAACCAAAAGAGGACATTCTCATCTGGGCATCATCTGGAGTAATCCTACGAAGTTACAATGAAATCCCTTCATAAATATGAACTGTAGACTGTGCTTAAGGTTTTCGGGCTTCGGGCCCCTGAAGCCGTCACAGTTGACAAATCACGGCCAAAAGAGGATATCATCTAGGCATTCGCGACCGAAAGGGGATGTTCTCATCTAGACATTATTTGGAGTCATCCTACCAAGCTACAATGAAATTCCTCAATAAATATGACCTGTAGATTGTGCTAAACGTTTTCGGGCCCCTGTAGCCGTCACAGTTGCCCAATCGTGTCCAAAAGGAGACGTCTCATCTAGATATTATATGGAGTCAACCTACCACGTTAAAATGAAATCCATTCATAAATATAACCTGTAGACTGTGCTAAAGGTTTTCGGGCTTTGGGTTAGTGTAGCCGTCACAGTTGACCAATCGCGTCCAAAAGGGGACGTTCTCATCTAGACATTATATGAAGTCAACCTACCAAGTTACAATGAAATTCCTCAATAAATATGACCTGTAGATTGTGCTAAACGTTTTCGGGTTTTGGGCTCGGGCAGTCGGCACGGTTCTCAGATCACGCCCAAATGGGGAAATTCTCATCTAGACATCATAAGGAGTCATTCTACCAAGTTACAATGAAATCCCTCCGTATTAAACATGACCTGCAGACTGTGCTAAAAGTTTTTGGGTTTCGGGCTTGGGCAGCCATCACCGTTGACAGATCATGCCCAAAAGGGGGCGTTCTCATCTAGGCATTATACAGAAGCATCCTACCAAGTTACAATGAAATCCCTTCATAAATACAACCTGTAGACTGTGCTAATGGTTTTCGGGTTTTGGGCTCGGGCAGCCATACCGGTTGACCGATCGCGACCAAAAGGGGACATTCTCATCTAGACATGACCCCAAACCTGCATATGAAATTTCGTGACGATCAGATAAGAACTATGGGGTGTAGCCCATACTAAAGGAAAATGTGAACAGACTCACAGACTAACAGACTTCCGCACGTGTGATGGCAATAGCTTATCTTGACTGTGTCAAGTTAAGCTAAAAATTGAAAAAATCAAGGAAAAGTTAAGAGGCTCAAGTGAGCCTAAAACGCTCACCGGGCTCAAGTTGTCAGAAGAGATGAGTGTATCAGTAATTGACTGGCATACAGAGGCCATAATAGTAACCCAGGGACTCGAGTTGAACAAATTTGAACCCACCCACCCCCAGAGAGATATACCAAATACAAAAAGATTCTAACTAGTGCATGTGAAGAAGATTTTTAAAAAAAAAATTCCCTCATAGGTACTATGTTACAATTCGGGCTCCCTAAATATTGATCCAGGGATTGAATATGAACAAATTTGAATCCAATAGAGATGTGGTATTTCAAATATCAAACCAATTTGACTGGTGGATCTGAAGAAGATTTTTAATGATTATTCCCCATGTTACACTATGTGGGAGCCCAAACATTGACCAAGGGACTCGATTTGAACAAACTTTAATCTGACCCTCCTGTAGATGCTGTATACCAAATATGAAAAGAGTTGGACAATAGTGATGAGCCGATAAGAGATATGCCTATTCATCTGAAACCAAATAGTTTTAATTTACTATCGACCAATGCCGATACCAAATAGTTTTGTTCACCCATATTATTTCTGTAATGAAAGTGTCAATGACGCTGTAGCTCAACTTAAGACATGTACAGTATGTGACACAGCAATGACAAACATCTAGGTAATGACCTGATAACAAAGGGACATATAAAGTATTGTACATAAATACTGACCGTAGCCTGTAACAAATGTATAGGTAAAGTATTGTAAAGGTGGGCAACAGTCAGATGCTAAACTAGAAAAGAAATCTTCGAGTCCCAGAGTGGGTCTGACTGAACACCAAAATATTTGTTCTCATAGCACAGTCATGCCTGGCCGTTTGAGGGGAGCTATAGCTCTGGCTCTCCTAAAGGCAAAATGATGAGAGCCATAATTGCTCGCCTTAAACTGTAATGGCTCTCCTCAATTTTCATATTAATAACCTTGTATAATTGATATTAGTGTTGAATTGCTCCCCTGAAACAAATTTAGGAGGGCCATAGTGGCTCCCCTGGATTTTTCAAAAGACCAAGCCTGCACAGTGATAACAAAGGCACCCAAAAATACTTGTTCCTGTACCAAGGTGATAACAAAGGTACCCAAGAAGTTTCATGAAGATCAGTTCATAAATACGAGCTGTATAGAAGTTGACAAAAAACGGATTGGACCTAATTTCGGTACAAAATGGCCACTGGCAGTCATCTTGAATTTTGGACCACACCCAGAAACACTCGTTCTCATCCCTAGGTGATAACAAAGGTACCCAAGAAGTTTCGTGAACATCGGTTCATAAATACAGCCCGTAGCCCAAGCCGTATTGACATGTGCACTTACTGTGTATAAGCAGCAATGAAAAAATCAAAGTTCATTTAATTTGCATAATTTCTGCACGAGGAAAAGACCTGTATTATATGTGATGTATTCCAGGTTACTAAACATTCATACAAAAATTTATTCAAATCAGAACTTTCATACGGAAGTTCTGTACAAAAAAAATGAATGCACTAATTTTGGTAGAAAATGGCTGCTGGTGCCCATCTTGAATTTTGGACCACACCCCAAAACACTCGTTCTCATCCCACGGAGATAACAAAGGTACCCACGAAGTTTCGTAAAGATCGGTTCATAAATACGGCCTCCAGCCCGAGTCGTATAGAAGTTGTGTACAAATAACTGATTAGACCTAATTTCGGTACAAAATGGCCACTGGCAGCCATCTTGAATTTTGGACCACACCCAAAAACACTTGTTCTCGTCCCAAGGCGATAACAAAGGTACCCAAGACATTTCGTGAAGATCGGTTCATAAATACAGCCCCTAGCCCTAGCCGTATTGACATCTGTACTTCCTGTGTGAAAGTAGAACAAAAAATCAAAGTTCATCTAATTTGCATAATTTCTGCACAAGAAAAAAACCCCGTATTATATGTGATGTATCCCATGGTACTAAACTTTCACACAAAAAATTATTCAAATCAGTGCTTTCATATGGAAGTTCTGCGCAAAAATCTGATTGCACCTAATTTTGTACAAAATGGCTGCCATCGGCCATCTTGAATTTTGGACCGGACCCCAAAACACTCGTTCTTGTCCCACGGAGATACCAAAGGTACCCAAGAAGTTTCGTAAAGATCGGTTCATAAATACGGCCTCTAGCCTGAGCCGTATTGAATTGATGGACGACAGACGACTGGCCATGGCATAAGCTCAAATTTGACTTGCGTCAAAATTGAGCTAAAAATGGTCGAAAAAAGTGCGGTGACAATATTGAATATAGTTTCGGAATTTTGGCTGCAATAATGGCGTCTTGGTTGTCACTTGTAGAAATTAATTGTTACGTCGGGGGTCTGATCTACAGACTACACAGTGTAATGCACGGCACGTTTGTGAGTTATTAGTAGAACATTATGAAAGTGTCAATGACACTGTAGCTTAATTTGTCTGTGTTTTGTTTGAAGAAAAATATAATGTTCAATGGATTATGAAATAAGACAAGAATTGTGATAAATGGGAATATCTGAATTTCTGTTCCCTGTATGCTATGTTTTTGATAAAAATAATATGAGGTGTACACTGTACTAAAGAGCTGAGGGGTGGGTTAATGTGGCCCTCACAGGTAATGTATGTGGCCCTCACAGTTAACGTATATCAACGAAAGTTACCAATTTACAGTGACATTATTCCAAAACGAGTCATCCTATCAAGTTACACTGAAATCCCTTCATAAATATGGCCTGTAGACTGTGCTAAAGGTTTTCAGGCTTCCGGCCTGTATAGCCATGACGACTGACCGATTGCTACTAAAAGGGGACGTCCTCATCTCGACATTATACCGAGTCATTCTACTAAGTTACAATGAAATCCCTTCACAAATACGACTTGTAGTCTGTACTAAAGTTTTTTGCGTTTTGGTCTTGGGAAGCCATCATCGTTGAATGATCACAACCAAAAGGGGACGTTGTAATCTGGGCATCATCTGCAGTGATCCTACAAAGATACAATGAAATCCCTTCATAAATATGACCTGTAGACTGTGCTAAAAGTTTTTGGATTTTGTGCTTGGGCAGCCATCACGGTTGATAGATCATGCCCAAGAGGGGACGTTCTCATCTAGGCATTATACAGAGCCATCCTACCAAGTTACAATGAAATCCCTTCATAATTATGACCTGTACACTGTTCTTTAAAGGTTTTCGGGCTTCAGGACCCTGTAGCCATCACAGTTGCCCAATCACGTCCAAAAGGGGACGTTCTCATCTAGACATTATATGAAGTCAACCTACCAAGTTACAATGAAATCCTCCATAAATATGACCTGTAGACTGAGCTAAAGGTTTTCGGGCTTGGGCAGTCGTCACAGTTGACAGATCGAACAAGAACTACAACTGTGCAAAGGAAAATGTGAACAGACTCGCAGACTAACAGACTTCTGCACGTGTGATGGCAATAGCTTATCCTGACTTTGTCAAGTTGAGATAAAAACAGAAAGCAATTACAATAGAATGTCAAAGACAGGAGTAGATTGAACAGTAATGAGCGATGATACTTATATAGTTCTCATCTAGACATCATCCGGAGTCATCCTACCAAGTTACAATGAAATCCCTCCATATTAAATATGAGCTGCAGACTGTGCTAAAAAATTTTGGGTTTTGGGCTTGGGCAGCAATCATGGTTATGACCAAAAGGGGACCTTGTCATCTGGGCATTATACAGCTGCATCCTACCAAGTTACAATACAATTAAATCCCTTCATAAATACGACCTGTAGACTGTGCTAATGGTTTTCGCGTTTTGGGCTCGGGCAGCCATACAGGTTGACCGATGATGACCAAAAGGGGACGTTCTCATCTAGACATGACCCCAAACCTGTATATGAAATTTTGTGACGATCAGACAAGAACTGCGATAGCCTGTGCTAAAGGAAAATGTGAACAGACTAACAGACTTCCGCACGCGTGATGGCAATAGCTTATCTTGACTTTATCAAGTTAAGCTGAAATGGCTGTGAGATCGAGTTAGAATTGGTACCCAATAATTTTTTTCAACAACTGGCAAGAGCAGATATTTTTCGTGCTATTCATACCGATTGCTGATAGGCTTTTATCGGCCGATAGCAAACTGCTTACCGATAGATCGGCTCATCCCCCGCAGACTAGTGGATCTGAAGAAGAATATTTTAAAAGGAATTTTCTCATATTGCACTAAGTACAACTCTGGGCACCAAATATCAACCATGGGATCCAATTTGAACAAACTTGAATCTTGACCCCTAGAGATGTTGTATACCAAATATCAAAAAAGTCTGACTGGTCGACCAGAAGATTTTTAAATATTATTCCCCACAATGCACAGAATATCCCACATATTGGACTATTTTTTTTTTTAATCCCCTGGGGTTCCCACGGGGCTGTAATTTTTTCTTTTTTTCGAGCATCAATCAATTACTAAGGACCCACTTATACTACATGCAAAATTTGGATCAAATTGGCTCATTGAGCTCGTTCCAATGAGGGGTCATAAGCTATGTTTTTGACGAAAAAAATTAGTTACTCAAGATTTTTATTTGCAAGTATCGTCTGCTTTTTGTGTTAGGTAAAGGGTTAAACAATATTACTCATATCGCACTAAGTTAATACTTGGTTTCTCACACGGAGTCACAAAAAGAACTATGCAGATTTTATGTGAACGAATTTGAATCTGAAAACCTCCTAAGGATACTGCATTTTAAATATCAAAGGATTCTGACAGGTAGATCTCAAGAAGATTTCTAGACAAAGAATGTCAAGAATGCAATGCCGCTGAGCTACAAGGATTGAACTGGAGACAATCGCAAATGGACCAAAACGTGGCTTGGTGGTGAGGAACCTGTGTCTGCGGTACTGGGATCAAGCTAAGATGTTTGAGCAACCTGGTCTTTGGAGAAACCATGTCAAGCATATCTCATAAGCTTGAGGACAAGCCAGAAAATAAGCAGACTGCCATCTGGAAAATGAGGTTCCCAGAGGGTGAATTTAGTGATGCTACCCTGCATAGCAGGGTAGCATCACTAAATTTACCCTCTGTGAACCTCAATCTGAATCAGGGTCTCAAAACTAAACAGAAAGAAGTGATAAATTGGCCCAGTGTATGGAACAGCATCAAATTCACCCTCTGGGCACCTCATTCTACAAATGTCAGACTGCTTGCTTGAGGGTGTCAAATAACCAAAGATATAAGCAGTAACCCTGTTGATTAGAGACGGATCCTGATTTATGATGCATGGTGGTGGTGGGAACAGGTTCAAGTCATAAAGAAGGGCTTTGAACCGAGACTTAACCACTGAAAGTAAACATGGGGTTATTTCAGAGATGTGAGATGCATCAGTACATGATAATAGTCATCTTGTAGGTCTCTACCGGCAACAAGGTCCCCTATTTGGATGAAAATCAGGACCAACCTGAATGTTTCCATGCTGATACAGTGATCAATAGAAAGAAATGCAGCCCAAATATTACCCTAGGGACTTGGTTTGAACAATCTAGAATCTGACCCTCATAACAATGATGTATATCAAATATTAAAAGATTCTGATTGGTGGTTCTGAAAAAGAGGATTTTTAAAGAATATTCCCCACATTTCCCTATGTTAAAACTTCGGGCTCCTGTGGAGAGCCCAAATATGAACCAAAGATCTTTATTTCAACAAACTTTTATCTGACCCCCCTATGAATGCTGTATACCAAATATCAAAAGATTCTGATGATTGGTTCTGGAGAAAAGATTCTTTTTAATTTTTGCAAATATGCTGACTCAGCATTTTTTCGATGCCCATTACAGAACACCCTAACATAACCGATGACAATTTTTTTTACCATTCAATTCTACTGGTCATAAGGATACTTCATACCAAATAAAAGCTCTCTGTTCTGTGGGGTTTGGGAAATATGGGCGTTTGAAAATATTTCTATTTTTAGCTCCCAGGGTTTTTTGGCATGGGTCAAGTACTTATGACCCAATACTACCACAAACCAAATTTGGTTCATACCGGACCATCGGTTCAGAAAATAGAAATTTTGGGCGGGGCCAAAAATCTTACCCCTCCTATTACAAAGCCAAATATTACTTCACGAACTTCGTTTGAACAAACTTGATTCTACACCTCATATGGAAGCTCCATAGCAAATATCAAGTCATTGTACACACTGGTTCTTGAGAAGAAGATTTTAAAAATATTTTGGAGCATTTTCCCCCACTCCCTCCCTATGGGGCTGGGCATGCTGAGTTGAACAAAAATGAAATGCCCCTTTGGGACCATCACACATACAAACTTTCACTTGAATTGGCCCAGTGGCTTTGGAGGAGAAGACCAAAACATGGTGTTGACGGACGACGGACAGGAAGCGATGAGATTAGCTCAGTTTGACTTTGTCAAGATGAGCTAAAAACTCCGGAAAATGGTATTTTGGTGCTTTTCCATATTTCCAAGGGCCATAACTCACACAAGAATAATGCAATCAGCATGAAACTCAAACTTGATCTGTAGGTCATCATTCTATAGTAGTTTACCAAAAATGAAATCATTCCGTTGAAGCGTTTCCAAAAAAAAGTCCGGAAAACTAAAGTGTGACTGACAGACGGACAGACTGACGGATGGACCGAGTGCAAACCTATAGTCAGTCACCTCCGGCGATGCCGGTAGGGGACTAAAAAAGATGCTGTATACCAAAGATCAAAAGGTTTTAAGTGAAAATTTGGGCTCCATAGGGAACCCAACAGCAAACTGAAGGACTTGATTTGAAAAACTTCAATCTGCCCCACCTGACTTTTTTCATCACTGACTTCAGCTAAATTTTGGCTCCTATAGGCAATTAAATGAAAGTGTCAATGACACTGTAGCTCAATTTGACAAACTTGAACTTGGCAAGTTACAAGTGAAATGACAAAATTGAAGGTCATTGGTTCCAATGCAATTTGGTGAAACTTCAACATAACAGCATTGTGGGTGCACAACGTCAGAGCAATGCATGCATTTTTAAATGGAAACTGTGGGGCTGGCTTTAGGAAGATTGTTGATACACAAATGCAGTAATTTAACCCTTTACCTAACGAATCGCCCGTATCCGGCCACGTAATATGCAAATTCAACAGTAGAAAAAATAATTTTCCAACAATTTCAACAAAACCATATCATGTGACCCCTCGTTGGAACGTGCTCGTCAAGCTGGAAAACTAAAGTGTGACTGACAGACTCGTCGATCTCGTTCCAATGCAGGGTCACGTGATATGGTTTTGTTGAAATTTTTAGAAAAATTTGAAAAAATGGTATTTAAAATAATAAATTTTGATATCGTCTCCTTTGGGTAAAGGGTTAAAGTTAATTGTAAACGGCAACTTTTTTCACAGAAATGGATTCTAATAGATAGCTCTTTTCTAAAGGTCCCATCTAATGAGCATACAAAGCTAAAAAAAAAAAAAAAAAAAAACATTCATAAATATGCCCTGTAGGGGGTGCAAAAGGGATAAATTGCTGTGCAAGTGCACCAAGAACAAAGGTTGGTGCCAACGTTTTTTGATGGCAATGAATGAAAATCAATAGCTTCCATCTAGAGGTCACCACCCAACATGCATACCAAGTTTCAAAGCAATCTATTCATAAATGTGCCTATAGAGAGTGTGCAAAATGAATATGTTGATGCACAAATGAATTAACCCTCAGCACACTGATGTCAAAATGACAAAGTTTTCAGCAGCAAATATTTCCCATAATGCAGTTTGATATTTAACCAAATATATCTTGAGAGCTCATTGAGCTCTGTCAAACAAGATATCATTGGTTAAATTCATAGTTTTAAACAAGAGAAAAACATGGTGATTGGAAAAATTCTCTTGAACTACTAGAGTGCAAGGGGTGAAGTTCAAAGTGCTACGGCAACAGGTTTCTTTTTTATAAACTTGAACCAAGTTTCAAAGCAATCCATTCATAAATGGGCCCTGCAGGGTGTGCCAAGGGAAATATTGCAGCATAACTGCACTAAAGTCATCAAAGGTTGTTACCAATGGCAACTTTTAATGACTGAAATGTAAGACAAGAGGGCCTGAAGCGCTCAAATTGAACAGAACCCGATATAAACCGAGGCCATTAGGCAATCAATTTCCATGGGATCCATTGTCAACACTTCAGCCCTCAGTAGTGACTAAAATAGACCTAGCATCATGCCTTTTCTTCAGTAAATCATAATGCAACTAGAGGTACTGTGAGCAAACTCACAAAGTGATACCCCCCCATGCCTGAAATGTATAAGTTAGATTATCTCCCCTTGGAAATGTCCGAACGGAATTATATTGCTTCATGCACATCTTCAAATGGAGTTCTTCCATTGTGTAAAGTTTCATGAAAATTCTTCCAACGGTTTAGGAGGAGTTGCGCTTACAAGGATGGACAGACGGATGGACAGGGTGATTCCTATATACCCCCCAAACTTTGTTTGCGGGGGGTATAAAAAGTGGAGTCCTCCTATGGAGCCCCTTGATATACAACCCATGTGGATTAGTCTTAGTTACACACCTCTAGAGGGTATTTAATAAACGAGGCTCCTTACAAAATTAACTTGGAATTATATTTCTAATTTTAGCACACATGGAGTCCCAGGATGGCTGGGGTTAATTTTTTTCATTTAAATCAAATATCTCTTTCCCACTATACTGCGTATCAAATTTTGTTAAAATCGGATTATGAGTTTCGAGTAGTGAACAAGAGATGTTGTATACCAAATATCAAAGGATTCTGACTGGTGGCGCCCAAATATGTAACCCAGGAACCCAATTTGAACAAACTTGAATCTGACCCCCAAGAGATGTTCTATACCAAATATGAAAGCATTATGACTGATGATGGATCTGAAGAAGATTTTTAAAGAAATTTTTCTCATCTTGCACATAGTTAAAAATTTGGGCTTGAGTGTGATAAATGGGCATTTTCATTCGTCAAATAATCGACCATTTATTTAAAATCACAGGAGAATCAATTTTCCATTGCCGCTTCTTGCGGATTTTTTTATTTCTATTTTGTTCCATTTCAGTCGGAGCTTCAAGTGTCGAAACCAAAATAGGTGACTTACGCGACTCAACAAAATAACCCAGTTTGAAAGTAGGTTATGTCGCTTAGGATGCCAAAAATTCTCTGCTGAAAATGTATACACAACGTCCGCATTTTCTAACACTGTATTTGTAATTTGTTTTGCTGACGACTGTTAACTGTTGGGCCATCTACTCCCAGAAATACACGAATGGAATTGAGAATGGAATTGAAACGCTTTAGTGGTGACAAGAAAAGCTTTGTACAGGGCACAAGTGTGTAAATGAAGGATCTTGAAAAAGGGGTCCTCCTAAACACCGGAATGACACAAAATGATGCGGAAAGACACTGGAATGCTATAAAAATGATGCGGAATGACATTTATTTCACAAAATACTCGACCCCAGAATGTATTTTGTTTATTAACTAACAAAGTACGTTCCAAGCAGCCTTATTACATTTGGTCCTGTTCACTCTTTGGAAATTATTAGCTTAGTAGACTTTGGTGAAAGGTAACCACAAAAGGGTGCTGGGAGATTGGCACGAAGAGGGGAGGGGTCATGAAGGAGAGGGTAGCAGTGGGCGATTTTCAATCAATAACTACTTTGTGATTTTTTAACCTGGCATAGATGCATCATAGACAACTGGACCTGGGTTAATCGGGCGTTGGATGGAGGACCACAAACTGAAAATAGGAAGGGGCGGCAGGAGGTGGTACATAAATATTCTTAATTTTCCCAACTTGCCTCTGAAGTCTCTGACTTGACTGCAGTGTCCCTAATTTTTTTCTGAAGGGAGACATGAAGTATCCCCCTCCCCCCAGGCTGGTCCCTGCTGCCATCTGGAGGACAAACAAGTGCGTAAAGTTTCAAAGTGATCCGATCATAAATGTGCCCTGTATGGGGTGCCAAACGAATATATTGATGCCGGACTAAAAACTAGAAAAACTGTGAGCACAGCTCACTAAACGATACCACCCACTCCCACCAAGAATCATTTTACAACAGCAAAAGTGTGTTTAATGTAGAGAGCACAAACACTGACCCCCCCCCCCCCCCCCCCCACCCGAAGCTTGAATTGACAAAGCCCATTTTTCAACATGTGAAACTGTAAAAATAAAAAAATCTGAAAACAAAATAGGAGGTGCACATCTTCAATGTATGTAAAAGAAAGTCGGGGAGTTTCAATGAAATCCGTTCACTAGTTTAAGAGGAGTTGCGGATAGCAGATGTGTACCCCCCAAAAGCGTAACACCCCTATGGTGTAATGGACGGAAGAACGGATGTTTGTCGGAATGTGAAAATATCTGAAAGAAAAATAGGTGGTGCACATCTTCAATGTTTGTAAAAGAAGGTGTGAGTTTCAATGAAATCTGTTCACTGGTTTAGGAGTTGCGGATAGCAGATGTGTACCCCCCAAAGCATAATGGACGGACAGATGGAAGGACGAATGGAGGGACAGAATCTTGATCTTGGATCTTGAGAAGATTTTTTCAAAATTGCGACAATTTTCCCAAAGTACCTGTAAAGAACCAGTCACTATCCGGCTCTCCAACTTACTAACCTGACACAAGCCAAGTTTGCAGCAGGTAAAGGCCTGTGCACCAAAGACATGCTTTAGTACAAAGTACCACTGTTCCTCCATATTAACAAGAGGCCCCAGGGGGCCTGAGGGCGCTCACCTGACATGGTAGCCTAAATATCAACCCAGAGAATTGATTTCAACAAGTTGCATCTGCTCCTCCTAAGAAAAGCTGAAACCAAATATCCAAAGATTCTGACCAGTCTAAAAAAAAAAGAAGATTTTTAAAGAATATTCCTCATATTGAACTAAGTTATAATTCGGGCTCCCATAGGAAGCCCATATATGAACCCAGGGACTTGGATTTAACAAACTTGAATCTCATCCCCCTAAAGATGCTGCACACCAAATATCAAAACATTCCGACTGCTGGATCTGAAGAAGAAATTTTTTTTAAGAAAATTCCTCATTTTGAACTAAGTTATAATTCGGGCTACCACAGTGAGCCAAAATATGGACCTAGGGACTTGGCTTGAACAAACTTGAATCTCCCCCCCCCCCACAAGGATGCTGCATAAAAAATATCAAAAGCATTCATCTGCTGGGACTGAAGAAGATTTTTAAAGAAAATTCCTCACTTTGAACTAAGTTGTCAGTCGGGCTCCCATAGTGAGCCCAAATATGAACCAAGGGACTTGGCTTGAACAACCTTGAATCTCAGCCCCCTAAGGTTGCTGCATGCCAAATATCAAAACATTCTGACTGCTGAATCTGAAGAAGATTTTTAAAGAAAAATTCCTAATATTGACTAAGTTATAATTCGGGCTCCCACAGGGAGCCCAAATATGGACCCAGGGACTTGGCTTTAACAAACTTGAATCTCCCCCCCTCCCCCTCCCTAAGGATGCTACACACCACATATCAAAACATTCCGAATGCTGGATCTGAAGAAGATTTTTAAAGAAAATTCCTCATTTTGAACTAAGTTATAATTTGGTCTCTCACAGTGAGCCCAAAAATGAACCCAGGGATTTGGCTTGAACATAGTTGAATCTCACCCCCTAAGCATGGTGCATGCCCAATATCAAAAGATTCTGCCTGCTGGATCTGGAGAAGAAGATTTTTTAAGAAATTTGCCTCAAATGCACTAAGTTCGAAATCGGGCGCCTATACTGAGCCCAAATATGAACCCAGGGGGCCAATTTGAACAAACTTGAATCAGATCCACCCTACAATGTTGCGTACCAAATATCAAAAGATTCTGCCTGCTGGATCTGGAGAAGATGATTTTTTTTTTTTGCAGACTCAGCACTTTTTCAAAGTACCCCCATGATAAAACCGATGGCAATTTTTTTTAGCAATCCTTTCTGTTGTTCCTAAGGAAGCTTCACACCAAATAAAAATTCTTGGTGGCGTGCAGTTTTGGAGATATGGGCGGTTTAATTTTTTTCTATTATTAGCTCCTGCGGTTCCCACAGGGCTGCAGGAAAAAAATATTTGGGGCATAAATCAAGTACTTATAACCCAATAATACCTCATATTAAATTTGGTTCAAATCGGCCTCTGGGTTCAGAAAATAGAAATTTTGGGCGGGGCGAAAATTCTTGCCCCTCTCACAACAAAGGTAAATATTGCCCGTCAACCTTCTCTTGAACAAACTTGAGTCTACACCTCAAATGGAAGCTGCATACCAAATATCAAGTCTCTTCTATGGCTGGTTTATGAGAAGATGATTTTTTAAAATTTTGTGCATTTTGGCCCCACCCCACTCCACAATATGAGGCTGAGCAGAAATCCAATTTGAAGAAAAACCCAAATGCCCCTATATAACCACTACTTACATGAAATTTAATAAAAACGTGGCCAGTGGTTTAGGAGAAAGAGCCTCAAACACCACCTTCACGCAGGACAACGGACATCAGAAGGACGAAGAATGATAAGAAAAGCTCACCCTGACTTTCAGTCAGGTGAGCTAACAATCGGGAGTAGGTGCCTTGCCCAAGGACACAATACAGTTATCTCTACCTTGAGGGGAGACTTGATAAGGAATTAGCATGCCAAATTTGGTTCTATTCAATCTAGTAGCTTTTAAGAAGTCAATAACATAAAAGCTAAGGGTGCACGGAGGGCAAATTAAATTTATTCAGGTAAGCTGACAATGATGAATACCTTATAAAGGAAGATGTTTTCCAGATAAAGTAAGTAAATGGTTAATACTCACCGTGTTTTGAACTCTTCTTCAAATTCAAACATTATTTATGTTACTGTTATTTTCTATTTTCATCACTGCAAAGAAAAGGAGTATACAACAGTTCTAAGATGTCCCATTAAACAAACATTCTATTACTGATATCTAAAATTTTGGCACGCATACTGCCAATTTATTATACGCTAAACGATAGATTTTCGAATTAAATTGTGGAAAGATAGAAATCGTATCCCCCACTGTGAAGATTTTAAACTTTTCACAGTATCAATCAAAATGGCGGCTTTCAAAGCATCACTTCAAGGTGAATACGAGTCAAATTATCACTGGAAATTATCAATTTGTTCAAGAAAGGTATAATGAAAAGAAAATCAAGTGTTTTTGAGTGGATACCGATCATTTCCAACAATAATTCAACTGCAAGTCCAAACATGGCCTGAAAGTCTGCAATATAAGCTTTTAGTTTGGTACGTCATTTCAAAGGATGTACCAAACCAAAAACTAATATTACAGACTTTCAGGCCATGTCTGGACTAGACTCCCATCCACTAAATCAGATTGCAAGATGCTATCTGTTCTTAGTATCGATCAAATCACTTGATCAATGATTCAATGTGCTGTTTACTTTCATGCATCAATCCATGGTTTAACATTTGTAAAAAGTTTAATAATTGTACTATGATTCGTTTCCGAGTTCTGGCTGAGACACGAATATTGACCAATTTTTAGTGTGACCTTGAAATGTGACCTTGACCTTGAAGGTACGAACCTGGCTATGGTGTGTGACACATCCTTCCAGGTCCTTTATAATTGTGTAAAGTTTGATGACCGTGGCCCTAACAGTTTTCGAGTTATTGGCTCAGACACACACACACGGACACACTGACACACATACGGATAGACAGCAGACCTGGGGTCAAATGCAAATGCATTTGCATTTAAATGCATTTAAATGCGTGATTTCAAGTATTTGCATTTGCATTTGAATATTTTAGAAGCAAGTATTTGCATTTGCATTTGAAAGAAAATGTATTTGAAATTTCAAATACTTTCCAAATACATTTCAAATACTTTTGTCTTAACTCCATAAATTGAACTTTGCATTTGTTACTCAACAGATTAATTATATCTAG
This sequence comes from Pictodentalium vernedei, assembly GCA_031216915.1. NCBI lineage: Eukaryota > Metazoa > Mollusca > Scaphopoda > Dentaliida > Dentaliidae > Pictodentalium > Pictodentalium vernedei. The sequence continues at coordinate 53,089,433 of CM062291.1, read as the reverse complement.
TTTTACACAGTTGGCTGGAAAGGGAATTCCTTCTTGTCAATTAATTTGTTTGTCCAGTCTAAAGAAATCTTGAACTTGGAAGATTACTGTGCTGATAAAGTGTGTTCATACAAACTATGACAAGAGGAACAGCATGGTGTAATAAATGACCATCCACTTAGTCTTTTGAATCAACTGAAGTAGAATATTTTTTTTTAGAATACAGCCTAGAGCATAACACAGGTGGAAAGTGGATTTAGGAACACTCATTCAACACTGGGTGAAAAAAAATACAGCACAGCTACAAGAGAAATTATATGCCAAGCAGAAGAAATTGAATATTATTTTCTGTAACTGAACAAACTGAATTTTTTGATCAGTCATCAAAAGACCATTCTAAGCTTTTGTTTGTTTTTTTTAGAGATGAGCCGATTAGTAAAATGCCCCATAAGACGAATGCCGATTATTTTAGACAACAATCGGCCGATGTCGGATGGTTTCTTTATTATTCAAGCTTATTGCAGAAGCTGGCTGATTTACAGTAATCAGAATTTAATTTACCATACCGACCCATCAGTAAGCCCACTGTTGTAGGTAAGCACACCCCCCAACTTTTTAGAAAACGTATTTTTGGGGGTTATCACCCCAAAATAAGCTGACCCCATATTTCTCTGAATTAAAGTTTTGACTACCGGTACCGTTCATCATGAAAATCTGCACGAAAGTATAAATTTTATAGTAAATTTCCTTTCTTATTATACCTACCGAAATTGTTTACAACAGGCTTGCACTACAGTGGAAGAACCTAACTCGGATAAAATACTCTCTATTTTAATCTTTCCCAAGATCTGGGAAAGAAAAGTGGTGTAAAAACACCACGAAAAAATAAGCCAAAACTGGGCCGAGCGCCATCGGCGCACACCCAGTATGGGACGCTCTTCCATAGTACAAATCCACGACTTCCGTAAAAGTGCGCAATGCATCAATTCGTCATTCTTTTGATTCCGAACAACACAGGAGTTATGTGATCAGCGGGGAAGAAGGATTCTTACCCAAATAAGAAGACGGGAGGGCCTCCATGTAAACAATTTCGGTAGGTATAATAAGAAAGGAAATTTACTATAAAATTTATACTTCTTATCAACCTACCTCAATTGTTTACAACAGGCTGAATAGACAAAAGGCTGGAGGGAATCACATAACCAACCCACACATAACTCAATAGCACTGGGACCGTGGACAGAGGAAGAGATCCCTAGGCCTATCAAACCATAGCATCACAAACATTAGAAAAGCCAATGAAAGATGAGGCGTATGGTGAAGTGCGATGCATAGACAGAAAGGGCAGTAACAGCACAAAGCTGGAACTGACCCTGAAAAAAGCTGAAAAGCTTGGATAGACAAAATCCTGAGCCGAAGAAAGAGGGCCCCAAGGTCCTCTGTCGGCTCCTGCAACTGTCGCAGATAAAAGGAGAAAGTAGCATTTCTCCAGAAGGCTGCCAGTATAACATCAGTCATCCGACAACATGACAGAGTTATTAAAAGAGGAAGACAATGCATGCACCTCGTGGCAGAAAAAACAATTGGTAATACAATCACCAGTAGCTAGACGAGCGGAAGCTGCACGAATAGCAAGACAAGTCCATTAAGAAATGGATGCAGGAGAGAACTGGCATGTGGGAAAACGCATATTCATCCAGGATAAAGGCGTGAACGCCCCTCACCCCCAAGCAAAGCAGCGCCCAAGAAAGTGACCATCTTGGAGTAAACTGCAAAGTCCTAGGTCTTTTCAAGGAAAAGAGCTGAACAAGCTTGGAGAAGCAAGGATGAGTGTCGAAACAATGCGGTATCACAAAGGAAAAAATGTCTCCGAAGCATGGACAAGTACCCATTGCTGGAGACCCCCAGAAACAAACATATACCAGAAACTCCGCAAGAGGTGTGATCGAAGGAGTGACAGAAGCAACAGAGTGATCGCACACCATCGACAGAAGAACCTTCCACTTAGCCAAAGAGGCTAAACCAGTGAAGTGAGTGCCTCCTTGAAAAAAAGCAACTCCACTGCGTGTCTCGAAAAACCACTACGGAGGAGACAGGACCCGATAAAAGACATGTGCGAAGGCACATTGAAGTCGGGTCAACTTGAAAACCTCCTCGGGCGACTTTGGCAAAGAAAGTCGCAAGGTAGAGGGAGACATGCCGGAACCGACGCTAACAGAGAGCGGGGCAGATTGATCCACACCCACCGAAGCGAGGGGTGTGATCGAAGGGATTCGACGACTGCAGGTTCATATCTGGGTGAGAACCTGAGGCGGAATCGGAACCGGTAGGAAGGCGTAGCCGACAAGACCATCCCAAAGGAGGGCCAGAGCATCCACGGCGAAAGCCAGAGTATCTGGACACAGGGACACGAAAGTGTCCACCGGATGGTTCCAACGAGTCACAAGAGATCGATGGAACCCGCCATGTGGAGCATCCACCTGGTGGAAATGACCCTGCCACGACGGGACAGGGAGTCGGCTAGGACGTTCAGGCAACCGGGAATGTGACGAACAGCCACCCCGGCGTGGACATCCTGAGCGAGCAGTAGAAGATCCCAAGCCAATTCGTACATTGGAACAGAGTGCGTGCCGCCCTGGTTCCGAATGTAAGCAACCACCGTCGAATGGTCGGACAACAGAAGGACCTGGTGAGTCGACAGGTGAGGGATCCACTGCCTGAAACGCAGAAGAGGAGCAAGAGGCTCCTTCTGGTTGATGTGTAGAGCTGCATGATCCTGGTCAGACATCCCGTGAATGGAAAGACCGAGAGGATCCAACGTCGCACCCCATCCGAGATCGCTGGCATCTGCCGTCAGAACGCGATCGGACGTGGGTAAGTCCAACAGAACACCCTGCGAAAGCCACTGGACATCCGCCCAGAGGAGAAGGTGAGGATAAGATAGTCTGGAAACTGAAGCACCAGATCCAGAAAACCTACATTCGGCCTCCAACGACTGAGCAGAAAGTGTTGGAGAGGTCCGACATGCAGCCGACCTAGAGGAATGAGATCCATCACTGAACAGCAGAGAGCGATTAGCTAGAGAAAACTCTGAGCCGTCGCGGATGTGGACTGGGACAGAGTCGGAGCAAAAGCTGAGAGAATCACAGCCTTGGTCTGGGGAACCGCCACCAAATTGAATTGTGTGCGGAAAGCCATCCCCAGATGATAAAACGACTGAGAAGGGACCAGGTCCGACTTCTCCTCGTTGACTCTGAAACGTAGCGACGTGAGCAAGCTCAACAGAGTGGCGACATCCGACTCCAGTAAGGCAGCATAGGAATGCCCCTGGAGGATATCGTCCAAATATGCCGAAGTAGTCACCCTGGACTGTGTGCGATGGAAAGCTATCACATGCGACATCACTCTGGTAAAGGCCCAAGGAACCAGGTTAAGGCCGAAAGGCATGGCCTTGAACTGGTAAACTCGCCCCAGAAAAATTAACCTGAGATACTTCCGTAACGCCCAATGAATCGGAACGTGAAAGTAAGCGTCTCGCAGGTCGAAGCTGGAAGCGAAATCTCCCTGGTGAATTGAACGGAGGACCGACCTGAAAGTCTCCATGCTGATCTTGGGAGCAATTATAGACTGGTTCAGGAAACTCAGATCGAGAACCGGTTGGAGTCGGCCGTCCTTCTTCGGCACCAAGAACAGGCGGGAATAGAAACCCACTGATCTAATGTTCTTGATGACCTCAATCGCCCCCTTTGTCAGGAGATGGTCTATCTCCATGGACAAAAGTTCCCGACGTAAAATGTCTGAAGGAACTGTGGTTGGAAAAATGCACCCCGGACAGAGTGGAGTGCCGTCGGAAGGATATTCGCAGCCCGGACCAAACAACATCTAACATCCAAGGATCAGACGTGATGGTGGCCCATGGTCTGCGAACTCTGCTATCCTTCCTCCAACCTGGGACGAGTCGAGGTGAGGACCTTCATTGCGAACCCCGACGAGGCTCGCGAGAGGAGAAACACCTCTACTGAATGAAGAATCCTGGGAGTTCCCTCAAGACTGCCGACGCTTACCCTTACCCCTTGAGTAAGAAGTAGAAGCAGTGGCAGAAGGATCAGCCCCTTTTGCTTCGCAGAGGAAGCAGAGGGTACTTGTTAGGCTTGGAACGGCCCGTGCCTACCCTAGAAGGCTGATCAAGCTGAAGAAACAGCAGCTGATCGTTGGAATGACGTAGGACGTCATCCCGGACCGTCAACACAGAATCATGGAAAAGTGGCGGACCTGCCAAAAAAGCAGATCGAAGAGTAGCGTACTGCTCCTCGGGAAGGGATCGGCCTGTGTCCCGCACAGAGTCCCTTCGAACTAATTCCAGATTAGCTGTGTTACAGGCATGCGTGTGAGAAGATGCATGAGCGCCTTGGACAGCACACGCAAAGGAGCCTGTACCTCGTCAAACTTATCTGAAGGCAGATAAGCAGCAAAAGCTGAGACGACGTGATCGGAGAGAGAAAGCATACCAAGCATCTCTCTCGATAAGCCCAATGTGGACTCCCGAGTCGTCATCGGAATGATGGCAGACTTGGACTTGGAAAGCCCGAGGGAATTGGAGTCCTGATCCAAAACCGTCAAAACCTGGTAGACCGACGGATTGCGGAATCGTAGGAACGATAACGCGCCGGAGGCAAAAAGTTGTCAACCCTGGTGAAGAACGGAGCCTTCATAGCCTTGGAACTTAGCTTAGAGTCCAAGGCTGAAAATGCTTCAACCAACTGTACCGAAGGGCACGGTTGAAGACGCCCAGAAGCAGGTTGCTCCATAGACTGTTGGCGCACGACCGATGATCGCGGCCTGGCTGACACTGTCGACTGGTTAGATGGTTTGAGATCCGGAAGGAACCCAAACACGAAATCAAGAGCTGCCCCCAAGTCCGAAGACTGCTGGCTCTCGACATCAAGCATGTCTGACTCTTCCCCTGAGTCGGAAGACACATAGCCCATCGTGGGCAAACCAGCCGACGCCTCCCATGGTGTCGGAACACCAGGGTATCAGAAAGCGGCCTGTTTCCAATCCCGGGAGGCGGCGCCATAGGAGGCGCCTGGAAACCACTCGCTGCCTCGCTGGAAGCAACAGGAAGGCTCTTTGACAGAACCTGAGTGAGTAAGGAGAGGGCCTCCCTAAGCTCACTGCCCGTACTGGCCGGTTCGACAGGGGAACGAACCGGCAAAGTGGCTTCAGCTCTAACCCTCTGAACCAGCGAAGGGTCACGATCCTCCAAAAGACCCGACGTGGGACGACGGGCGGCAGCCAAAAACGTCTGAAGGCAGACGTGTATAGGGGTGTGACACACCCCGAGGATCAACATAGCAGGAACTCATGAGAGTCACCACTGACCTCTGCAGGGCAGAAGGTCCAGGCTGCACAAAAGACGTTGGACCCCCAAAACTGGTCGTGTGGCCAGAATGAGTGGACGGAAACGCCACGGAGTTCATAGTGTCCCACTAAGAACAACCGAATCCAATGACAACTGTGGTGCTCGACGGCGCAGAGACCACAGGAGAGGGTCCAGCCGGCAGCCACTTTCAACTTCGCCGAGTTGAAGTCAGGGAAGGCTGAGGCCGATACCCCCACGTCTACACAACCAGACACCGCAGCAGACCACTGCAGGTATAAAACTACAGTGCTCAATGGCTGAGAGGACACAGTATGGGGTTCAGTCGGCAGCCCCATTTGACTTCGCCGAGTGGAAGTCTGAGAAGGCTGAGGCCGAAACACCACAACCACACTACAGACATCCCTGCAAACCCTGGCAGGGAGAAGCCGAGGCCGGCTAAAAACGGTGCCCAATGACGTTGTAGACGGAACAGCAGTAGCAGCAGATACGACGGGAGCTGTTGGAACTGGCGGAAAAGCGGAGAGAGCCACCAAGCTCGGCCTCCAAAGGAGGAGTCACAACCCTAGTGACAGCCTCAGATGTCGACTGGAGAGGGCGCATAGTCCCGGAACCAGGCATCTCTACACCAGAAAACCAACAGCTCCCGCAGTATCCACTATGGTAAAACACTGCACATTCCCCACAGAAGGGGAATAACTCTCACCAGACATGGTCGAATCGGGAAGCCCCGAAAGGACAGCGGTCCCCACCCCCGCTGGTGTGCGAGGAGCTGCACATCCCCCACGGAGGAGGAGCAATTCTCATCAGACGTGGTCGAATCGGGCGACCCGAAACGAAAGCGTTCACCACCCCCGCGGGAGCGGGAGGAGCTGCACATCCCCCATGGAGGGGGTCAAACTCACACCAGACGTGGTCGAGTCGGAGGGGCCCCGAAACGACAGTGTCCCCCCCCCCCCCCCCTGCGGGTGCGGGAGGAGCTGCACATCCCCCATGGAGGGGGTAAACTCACATCAGACGTGGTCGAGTCGGGAGGCTCCCGAAACGACTGCATTCCACACCACCCGCGGGTGCGGACGAAACGGACACGAGAACGCACCAATCGCGAGGGCAAAAGGAATTGCCCTAAAGGAACCGAACTGGAAAGAACAGAGGTGAGAGCAGTAGAAGAAAAAGGTGAACTCAACAGAAAAAGAAAGTAGAAGAACACCCTCAACTACGAGAGAAGGTGGCAGAACCAGACGGCCGACACCTACTCCAATAAATTATTTTTTTTTTTTTATCAACCGAAAAAATTCATTGTCGAATCGCGATGACACGATGTCACAAAACATTCGCGAAAACGGAATAGTAATTAATAAACAATGAGAATGTGGTTGAAAATATAAACGAGAATATATAAAACACAGTCCTGTTATTTTACGATCTTCAGATCCATAATTCCAGTCACAGGAAAACCATTATCCACGAGTTGAATTATCACTGTTTCATAATGCATATGGCGGAAACACATCCTGCTCGTGCTTCGGATAGAAAAAGAATGGCAAATTGATGCATTGCGCACTTTTACGGAAGTCGTGGATTTGTACTATGGAAGAGCATCCCATACTGGGTGTGCGCCGATGGCGCTCGGCCCAGTTTTGGCTTATTTTTTCGTGGTGTTTTTACACCACTTTTCTTTCCCAAATCTTGGGAAAGATTAAAATACAGAGTATTTTATCCGAGTTAGGTTCTTCCACTGTAGTGCAAGCCTGTTGTAAACAATTGAGGTAGGTTGATAAGAAATTTCAATTGTTCAATCAAAATAAAATTATGTGAAAGTGTTCTGATGTTGTTTTTTTTCTCAATTTAATCTTTTCACATTTTCAGCTAAAAAAAATAAAATTCTCAAACTACATGTTTTTGTGTTATTTATTACTCTCAGCCCTGATGTTTATCAACTTTATGTTGAAGAAGAATGGGAAATTTCCAGTTCATAAATTATTAATGACAGCATGTTCAGACTTCAGTGATCCAAATTGTTCCTTTTTTTAACTTTAGAAAATGAGTTGAGAAATTATCTGATGTGATCCCTGCAAAAATAGCTGCTCAAAAATAAATATGAATTAATACCCCCGAGTTGTAATATCCAGGCTGTGAAAGGCTGTTTTGAAAACGAAACAAGGGAAAGCCATATTGTTCACAACAATGGAGACACATTACGTGCACCAGCGTGGTCAGTTCAAATAAAGATGTTTTATCACATGTGTTGTATGCCAAATATATTCTCATACTGTTGCAGTAATGAGAAATCAAAATTATATAAACTCGAAATATAAATTAAATAAAAATATGACCTCTCTAGAATAATTAACTTCAGCTGACCTATTTTTATACTATTGTTTTGGTAAATAGCAAATTTATCCGTCTTGTGAAAAAAAAAATATAACTGAAGGTTTGTTGTGAGATATCACAAGAATCAAGTTACCTCCCCTTACTTATATAGGAACAGATTCAGAACATGTCCAGCTGGGTATTTTGTCTTCATTTTGAACCAATAATGTTTTCCACCCACTCCACCCACATGCAGAATTCAGTTAACCCCCCCCCCCCCCCCCCCCCCCCCCCCCCATACTTTTACAGGCAGCAAATGAAGGGCAAGTGACAATGGTACATGAATTTTTTTTGTTTTGCTCGTTGAAAAAATCATTGACGAAAAAACGTGAGGAAATTCTTTGTGACCATCTTGCAACTTATTGGCCTGTACAGATAGGCAGGCCTGCCCATCTGAGCTCAGACGTCCCCTGTTCATCTTGCTCTTGGAGAAAGTGAATGCCACAGGTTGGGGTGGTGTGGTGACCGCAAGAAAAATTCTCATTTTTTTCTTCTCAAGCAATAACAGCCAGGTTCAGTGTCGATACGTCAGTGTTGGCAGCGAACTATTTTTATCATGTCCTCCACACAATTGAACATGAGAAAAATTCAGTGGCTTCGTGTTGATAAATCCCATCCCGAATCGCCTGATATTAAACTCATTGCACCCAAACCGCTCACAATTAACGTGGATTACCAATATGGAGGAATTATTTGTCCAATATGCGAATAAAAATAGCCATTATGTATTTAATGAGACGATGAGCGAAGTTGAAAGAAATATTGCGACATTTTGCAGAATGCAGTACAGTTTGGGCAGTGAAGAGCATCTGTATTCACATGAATCATGATGGATAAAAAACAACTTGGTACACAGTTACACAATCAAAATCTTTCTTCTTTAATATAATATTCTGCTTTTTTTTCATGAACCATCAGTTACCTGATATCAGTAACAGACGAGTGACATACCGATCGCTTGCCATTGGTTGTCCCACAAAGGGGAAGAAAGTTCATTACAGATCATCCATAGCACTTGAATCACCGAGTTTCAGACAATCGGCGACGGCCGATGTTGAATCATGAGTGCCGATGGTGAACCGATGGGTGCTTATCGGCCGGGTGCCGATGTTACACCAATTAATCGTCTCATCTCTAGTTTTTTTTTAGTGGGGATTATAGATTAGGACCCTTGTTATTACTCGAGATATTTGATAGAATGTAATCAATCCACAATGGCCGTGCTAGGGCCAAGATAGTAATACAAAAATGTTTAATAAACATTGAAAGATTTAGTTGATTTTTAGTTTGGTTTTCTTTAACTTGTCAGAATGTATTTGAAAGTATTTGAAAAGTATTTGAATTGATTTTCAAATGCATTTGCATTTGCACTTGCATTTGAACAATTTCAGCTACATTTGCATTTGCATTTGAAAATTTGAAAAGTATTTGCATTTGCATTTAAATACTTTCCAAAGTATTTGACCCCATGTCTGATGGACAGACACACTTCAATCACTATAAGCCACCCGACTAAATGCAGAATGCAGCAACCGGAAGGACCTTGTGGCACGTACCCTTGCAAGGCCCCCACCCTCGCCGGCCGAGAGGCCATACCACTTGGGCATCAGCATCGATTCACTTTCTACCTCAACACCAAATACACCTCAGAGAGCCATAAGGGATGGCCCACCCCTCCAGGCAACCCAGAGGTTCTCTTGCAGTAACTGTCGACTACCTCGGAGTCCGTGTGTAAACAAGCTGACTAGAAACATTCATCGCTCAACACCACTGGAGTGTTAAATAAATATTAGCGATATATTTTAGCACAGATTGTTTTGTATAACTAGTACAGCGTACAGCAGAGTCCCTATGTATCTGACGCCCGTGGGATTGGCCATTCCGTGGTGGGTATGTTAAATCCGTTAGGTGTGGTGCGGTTCAACCCATCATCTGCCCAGTGTGCAGTTACGGACCGTACTAGCTCAGGACAACCGAAACCGATGGGCCACATGCTTCGACCCACTGCCTGGGGTCAGCAGATACTGCTAGAGTGTATCAGCCGGTGCCTGCAATAATGTACCAGCGGTCAGCTATAAATGACACTCCATGGATGTGTGAGGGCAGCTGGCCGGGTTCGGCCAGTCAGAGCTGCACATACAGCCAAGGCTCATAAACATGTGGAAGGTTTTCCCCCTGTTTTGCTCTAATTTTCCTCTTTTTTGCTCCAATTTTCTTTGCGACTACACTTTACGAAATTGCGTGACCCATGTCTTAACAGCACACAGTGTGATTGACAATCATAAAAATAATTCACAACCAGTTAAACTCATTTATTAAACATATTCACTCTGAATAGATTCACAACGAATACTTTCATGGAGAGGTTTCAGTTTTACACGGTCGTTGAATCTATTCAGAGCAAATACTTCCACTAGTGTAGGACTTAACACTGCACACTCTGTTGTTCCTTTTGATAGTGGACCACCCAAAAGCCTAGAGTACGATGCCACTGCCAGATATAATGCGGGTGGATTCTACAAGCACAAAAAACTAAGTGAAATTCATGTGGTTTTAACTCCTCAACATAGCTTAGAGACCAAGAGTTTTGATACCAATCACTTGGACATCTTCTCAAAGTATAGACACCCAGATATAAATTCTGGGGCAGTCATCACACAATGGCGGAGTTCGCCCATGGGTATCAGACAAGAGCATGAAGATTTTACTATGTTTATAACTTTATAGCTGACGACGCGAACAGGTTTACAAGGGCAGGGGTCGAAAGAATCAAGGAGTCCATTAGGACATATGTCTGAGAATAATCGGGTCTCAGACTCAGATCCGTTCGATTCTCGGAACGGGTACAGCGTTCGACGTCCAAAAGCAGTTTGAGGCGACTGTGGAAGATGCCATTGCCCGCCCAGTGGACCTGGAGAGTGGAATTAAACGCTATCAAAGCGTGTTATCTCACGCCTAGGCCTCTACATGGCACCTTCCGATATGGAACTAGGTGGCCTTTCACACAGCTCTGTGGGGTATAACAACGAGATCAATATTGCCACAACCGCCCAGACCCTGGGACTACATACAAACACTGCCCCAATCCCTCCCGCCGTGTCTATAGGGGAGACAGGACTGGTCAAGTCCCCTGCCACAGTCATGGCTATTGATATGGCTGCGGTGAAAGTGGAGAGCCATAGTGGAGGTGCCTCTGGTGCTGATGCTTCTGACTCGGCAGGCATCATCAGTGGCAACAGGAATTGCGGCAACACGCCAACACAATGAAGAGAAAACGGCTGTTATTGTAGGCGGGGTTATGGTTGGATTACTCACACCTTGGTTTCTGACGGGATAGCCACTGACGAGTCGCCACAAGAAGCAGACCTGCGACAGCAAGGACAATGGGCCACAGTTTTTCGGCCAGCCAGCCAAAGTTTTTGTGAGTAGCTTGAGCAACCACGAAACAACAGAGTCTAAAATTCTGGGTAGCGCAGCCATCGCCTTTCCAACTAGCTTGGCCAGGATGCGCCCAAGAGCCTGTAAGTGCTTCTTCACCCCCTCTTTGAGGCCACCCTTATCAGATAAGATGGGGGTGGAGTGGGAGTGGGGGTATTTCCACCCCCACCGGTCAGAGCAAGTACTAGGGTCCAGGGGTCGAAATGTTCAAAAAAATTTACTTGTCACCTGTGACAAAGAAATTTTTTTTTCACTTGTCACCCATTGAAACCAACTTGAACAAATTGACTTTCAATACATTCAGCTCCCTTTGTGCATTCTGCAGATTTTTCGGAGTCAATTCAGGGGTTTTTCGTTACAAATTTACCCAGGACTAAAATCTTTGCAGATGACGCTGAACACGTTGTCTTTCAACTGTTGTGTGGTTTTTCATTACAAATTTACCCAGGACTAAACTCTTTGCTGATGACGCTGAACACATTGTCTTTCAACTGTTGTGTTGTTACCCCGGCATCGCATGACGTGTACGCATTAATTTTCAATCAATACCAATGACGTATAAATTTAGTTAAAAATGGAAACAAGTTTTCCCCAGAAAACACTAGATGATGACGAGTACCCACAGAATCTCCTTCAATATCTATGACGTGTTTGGTTCAAAATAGAAACGAGTTTCCCCCACAAACAAAATGGAAGTGGAATGTAATTATTGTTAACTGTGCCGATTGTTTCAGATTTTTTTCTGCAATTGGAATGCATGTTTGAGAATGATTTCAACAACATAAAAAGTCATGGCAAAAATACACTTGTCGCCCAGGACAAGTGAATTTATTTTTTGGTTGTCAAGGTTAGAAATTAATTGTCGGCGACAAGTAGACAAGTGTTATTTCGACCCCTGGGGTCGAGATTGCCATTCCAATCGCTGTGAGGATAGATGCGATTGTAATCCTGTTCCTGAAAGAGGGAGCGAATGCGCCAAGCGAGCTTCGTGTTCTCACTCAGGATCGAATTGATCATCTCTGTGATTCAGATGATCTGAGATTGAAGAGCCTCTCTATTTGTTGTGGTTGCCTCCAAGCGGTAAGCTCATTCATCTTTCAAGATGTGCAAGAGTTCTGCTATCCGGCGCCTACTAAACTGATCATTTTGAGCTTCATTGAGCTTTCTTTTTACCAAAGCGATGTGTTCATCCAGCTCGGACAGTCTGGCCAGGTTGTTGGTCAACTCACCTTGGATGGTCTGCATTGCCCTGTCGAGTCCACGGAGCTCTCTGATGCTGCAATCCAAACCCGTGGTATCAAGTGGAGGATCATTCAAGGTTTTAAGCACAGTTTCTTCCTCCTCGGTAATACTTTCCACGTTTTTAGTAGAATTGAACGCAGCATTAGCCACCTGTCCTAAGTCTTGCAGTTCTGTAGTATCCGATCCTATAATAGCAGCCGCTTCACCCAACTCTTTGTTGTTGACCCGAAGTGTTACAAGCGCCTTTGGCTTAGGCACCTTGCCTCGTGTCGAGTCCGTAAACCCCAGCTCATTCCGGATGATCTCACCACCACCACCACGCTTTCCAGCAATTGTTTAGAGAGCATGGGGTACTCACGGTTTACTACCAATACTACCAATGTCTATATCTGGATGGGCATTCAGCCTCAACCGCCCATTTTTGCCGAGCTCAAATTTGGAAGAGTCGCGTAGATAAGGCACCATCACAGTCTCAGATTCAGGTAGTAGCTATCGACAGCCTCCTCCAAGAGCTTGTGCTGCAAAGAAGGTATTTCAACGCCCATCTCTTGTTCTCGTTCTGCTGTCAGGGGCCTGGGTAAAGCTTGCTTCATCTTCCAACTCATCATCATCGTCCTGTTGTCTTGCGAACTCTCGTCGAGGTCAAAGTCTGCCATTGTATTGAATACTGATCCGTTATATATTCATTACATTCAACACGTCTTCAAGTCAATATGGATGCAAGCTCAACCCACATCGCAGACTATGAGAGCCTCTTGGGGTAAAGGGAGTTCGGCAGTCGGTTGTGATCACGACCAACCCTAGTACAATTGGCCGGAACCAACAGCTCATTATCCGGTTCATCAACCTCGGGCCCCTTGACCTTATCGTACCGGGTACAGTGCGCCTAGCCTTTGTAGTCACCCTGAACTCAACAGATAACAAGTCAGTCGTTCAGAATCTTGGCCATCCCATCGTCAAGAACATGGAAATCAAGAACAGCAGGAACAAAGAGATGCCAGTCGACGATGTCGACGTGTACCACTGCTATCTTGATCTCTGGAAAACAGCCTCCAAGCACAAAAATGTGCACTACCAGGGCATTGATACCTCCGCGAAAAGATATGCTACTAAGCTGCTGGTTGGCTGACACTGCTGTTGAAGACAAGGCTATCGCTGATGCCTGTGGCAATCGGTTCTGTATCCCGCTGGACTTTGAACTCCTTGAGGCTCATATGCCTTTCTACCAGAGTGCGCTTGAGGATTGGCTCGAGTACGTGTTGACATTCAATGATTACAGTCGAGTGGTCATGGCAGCAGACTTTTCCACTGACAGTTATACCATTGATAATATCTGCCTGGAATATGACATGGTCTCCGAATCTGAACTTACTCGCATCTTCCGCACCCAGTATGTTGGTCATCTCACAATCCTCTATGATCGCATCCTTTGCCATTGCAAAATGACCAAAGACCAGAGCGACTCTGTGTGGAACATCAATCTCAACGTTGGCGCAAAGAGCATGAAAGGGATCCTCCTGCTGTTTGTGGACCCTGCTGCTGCTGGTGCAGCTTTCGGTAGGAAGACCAAGGTCTTTTATAAGCCCAAGATCACCAAAGTTGAGGTTATCATTGAAGGGGTGCCCAATCAGCTGTACTCCCAGGGATTGCGAGCCTACCAGAAATGGAATGAAGCCACTCGGCACTTTGAAGCTTGCCCCAGCAGCAAAAGAGATCCTGAGGTGGCTCTGGTCGCAAAGGAGCCATCTCTGGCTGATGTCACATTGGGAGAGTTCTTGACCAACAAGTATGCACTATGGCTTGCACTGCGGACCTCAGATGATGGCAGACTACACGGCAGTGGTCAGAAAATAGAAAACGCCAGTGAAGGTATCACTATCCAGATCACAAAGACAGCAGAGGCGAGTGGTGCATTGAACGTATACCTGTTCCTTCTCATGGATGCACAGCTTAACACTGAACACACCAACAGTTTATTAATGACCTGTTCCCAACAGAGCCCCATGCAGCCATTATTTGTGGTCAAACAGGCTGTGACAAGACAGTTTTTGCTCTGGATCTGCTGGAGGGCCCTCACCGGGGTGTGTTTCGGCACACTGTGGTGCTCTGTCCCACAATCAAATACAACAAAACATACCACAATCGTCAATGGATTTGAGATGACCCCGATGTGTGCATAGCAAATTCTGGTGAACACCTCCTCTCATATCTACGGACCTTCTATCAGATGTTCCTGGGGGAGTCAACCTTGTACATTATCGATGGTTGCTCAGCTACGAAAGCTGACGCAAAAGAAAGACATGTCTGAGCTAGCCTTCTCGGGTTGTCATGCGCAGCAGAGTGTTTGGGTTTTAACTCAGAAGTGTAACTCTGTCTTAAAGGATCTCCGCGAGCAGACCCGCTGGGGTTGCCTGTTCCACTGTGAGGACAGACAGCTTCGAGGACTGTCTACGAGAGAATGATGTGATTGGAAGCCATGAGGAATGAGTAGCAGTGCGCCAGGCATTGGCGGAGAGCAAGCATGCCCAGCTAGTGTTAACAAGAGACCCCAGGGGGCCTTAGGGCGCTCACCTGACATGGTAGGCTAAATATCAAACTAGGGTTTTGACTTGAATAAGCTGCATAGGCCCCTCCTAAAAAAAGCATATACCAACGAGATGAAGCGATTGCGCCCACACAATACACAGGATTTTCCTTCTATTTTCAGTTCCAGCACTTTTACAGCCCAAAATTGAGAAAAACGCAAAAAAAACCCAGATTTTTTGATATTTTTGTTTGGAAATTTCCAAACAAAATTTTTTCAGACTAAAATTTTTTTTTTTTCTTAAAATGGGCCAAAAAGCATAAAAAACCGAAAAAACTAATTTCCGGATTTTGGTCTAAAATTTCTAAAAGTCCAGACCGGGACCCCAAATTTTCAGCCCAAATATGAACCCAGGGACTTGGCTTGAACAAACTTGAATCTCACCTCCCTAAGTATGCTGCATACCAAATATCAAAAGATTCCTATTGGTAGATCTGAAGAAGAAGATTTTTAAAAAATATTCCTCATACTGCACTAATTTAAACATTTGGGCTCCCATAAAGAGCCCAAATATGGACCCAGGGATTTGATTTCAATAAACATGTGAAACAATCTTCCAAATATGTTATATGTGAAATTTGAAAGCTTTTGGAGCAGTGGTTTGGGAGAAAAGTAGTCTTATATGTTTTTCCCATTACCCAGTGTTAAAAAAATGCTGACCAGCACTTTTTCAAAAGTCCCCAAAAAGTACCCCATGATAAAACCAATAGCAATTTTTTTTACCACCATTCCATTCTGTTGGTCCTAAGGAAGCTTCACACCAAATAAGAATTCTCAGTGCCGTGTAGTTTTGGAGATATGGGCGTTTTAATTTTTTTCTATTTTTAGCTTCTGCTGTTCCCATGGGGCGACGGGAAAAAAAATGTGGGCATAAATTAAGTACTTATGACCCAATATGCCCTCATATTAAATTTGGTTCAAATCTGCCTCTCGGTTTGGAAAATAGAAATTTTGGGCTTGGTGAAAATTCTTGCCCCTCCCATAACGAAGGCAAATACAGCGCCTCGAAATTCTCTTGAACAAATCAGAGTCTACACCTCAAAAAGAAGCCGCACACCAAATATCAAGTCTCTGCTACTGCTGGTTCATGAGAAGATGATTTTTTAAGATTTAAGCACACTTTTTGGGCGTGGCCCTACCGAGGGGTGGCTCAACTTGATTTGAACAAACTTGAATTGACATATGATAGGGAACATGCACAGCAAATTTTGTTGAATTTGGTCCAGCAGTTCGTGAGAAGTCGATAATGTAAAGTTAACGACGGACCTCGAACGACGGACCTCGAACGACAGACCTCGGACGATGGACGGAAAGCGATCAGTTAAGCTCTCCTTGAGCTTCGCTCAGGTGAGCTAAAAACAGACCAACCAACCACTTATATAAGCAAGCACTATATATAAGTGTGCTGGGATGGACATCATTGCACATTGTTATGTGCTATGTTAGATGCAAATGGTGGATATGTCTCAGGTGAGCTAAAAACAGACCAACCAACCACTTATATAAGCAAGCACTATATATAAGTGTGCTGGGATGGACATCATTGCACATTGTTATGTGCTATGTTAGATGCAAATGGTGGATATGTACATGTATACAGACCATGTATTGTGACCATATCATTGACCAACTGCTAGAAGAGCAAGGTGGCGCTGTTCCGAAGAAACAACAGGGAGGCAAGATGGCCGTGGATCCTGCTGTGTCCGTTCCTTTGGAACGTCCTAAGGAAAAACAGGTTGATGGGTCCAAACGCGTAAGGCTAGCTGCATTAGCTTCCGGTGGGCAGGCAAAGCAGTTTATAGGGAAAAACCTCACAACTGACCAGGTTGACGTTATGGACATCAAGGAAATCGATCAACTCTATGCCCGATATGAGGCAGGACTCGGCGCAGCAATGACAAAAACTCTGGGGGCGGCTGCACTACAACTCTATGCAGGGGTGGTCAGAATGTTTCTTCCCATACCCCCAGAGAACCAACTAAAGTTGGTTGCCGATCTTGAGGCAGATCCATTTGTTGGGCTCGTGCTAAGCAGTATCATATGCAATCTTTATCATCGCTATGGCATGTACTTAGCACCGCTAACCACGATGCTAACCACTGCCAAACACTGTTGATTTGGACATACCTGCCCTTTAACAAATAAAGACGATGTCATCGATGACAGAGGTGCCAAACCTGCCAATAGTTACTGTTGTTCCAACAGAACAGAAACAGGTGGAGAGAGTGACAGCTGCACCAGCCACTGCGTCGGTTGTTTGTTGTTCCCATTCCGAAGGAACAGCGACAGAAAGACCCTAAAAAAAAGTGGCCGCCGGACGGGCAGGAGCTGCCACCAGAAATGCAAAACAACAAGCCTTGGACCGGTTTCAAGAAGAGAAGGCCAATCTCCATAGAATGATCGTACACAACGCCGTAGCATCCCAAGCGACTGATGGACCCGTTGGTCTCATTCCGAAGGAACAACATGAGCAGCAGCAAGGGGTCTCGAATTCAATGTATCACGAACACGACTGGTCCCCACGGATTGCTGGGGCAGTTGGGTTGTTAGCTTTTCATTATGGTTCAAGTTATGAAGTTCCCAAAGGAACAGGATCAACAAATAAGTCGGTGGCCAATCTAATGACACCGCCTGTTGATCCGGTCAACTGTAGCGTGGCACCTCCGAAAAGCATTTAAAGGTATCCCCAGACTCATTCTATACGGAGTAGTATATGTATATACAATGTCTTCAGCCGATGGAAAGATGATGGTCAATGCTGCCTATCACATCGCCGTGGTCTCTGCCCTCGCAATAGGGTATGATTGCTTAGGTAAGATGGCAATGAAGGGAGCCACCCCTAAACTTGACTTCACCGGCTATGACGTCGGGATGGTAGTCCTTGATGTGTGGCTGGAGATGGCAAACAAGATGGCCTCGATCGCAATGCTAGTTGGGGGGCACCCTTGTTAACGAAGTGGCCTTCTCTGGCAGCAACTACCTCTTCTCCAAGTTTCCTGATAACGATGCTGGTGCGGAACGTGTGCAACATGACAAAGCCGTACAAAAACTTAAGGCCACCCAGGCAGCACTGCCCAGTATGCAAACAGAACGCCCCGATTGGATCAACTACGAACTAGATGACTTTTACACACCATCAGCCAGGCAGAAGGACCATGAGATCGCCTTCATCATATGAGGGCTGGGTGTGGTCGGGCTTGTTAGCTACAAACTCACCCAGTGATTCGCTATGCATAAAATTTTTTTTTTTTTAGGGTGACTGGTTGGTCTGTTGCTTCGGAACGGAAGTCCACCTAGCTAAGCTGTAAAGTAATCCTAAAAGCCCATGAGAGTTGTACAGCAACTACAGATCTGCAGGTGCAGTGGGCTCCAGTCTCAGACGTTTCTTCGGAACAGGTCCTCTCTCTGCTTGGCGTATCAACAGCATCATCTCATTTTTTGAGTCCTGTGGGCTCTCTCGACAAGATGCCTTGCAGATATCTGACCGGAGGTGGTTGAATTTCTCTTTCTCAGCGAGCATGTGACTGAATTCCTGCTCCAATATCTGGCAATCGGCAACAGCCTTTGAATACAGATCTGCGATGCTCGAAAGCTTAGCATCCACTAAGGTGGCGATGGTGTTGTACTTTTTTTCCTTCTTTGTGAGTCATCGTCTTACAAACTTCACGAAGACACCAGCCAATCCAAAGGCCCCTGCTGCAGCCTCTAGTGCTGTAACCACAGGAATTGCGTTGCGACTACGTTGGCCAACATCCCAATTCCACCAAAGCCCATCCCTATGCCGGTTGCGGACAGAAATGTTCCGATGCCATCTGCGATATTGACCCCTCACTGGAATTTCTTGCCGAGAGAACACCCGAGTCTCGGTCGGCCATGAGACAGGCTCTTACATCTCCGATCTCCTGGATGCGGAAAGTATTCGCGTCGCTAGTATTGAGTTCTGGATACAAACCCATTGGTATTATACATCATTTTCTAATACCTTTAAATCGTCATCCGTCAGTGTCTGTCTGGTAAACCGCAGGTGCTTGAGCTTAGCTAGGCCAAGATATAGGGTATTAAAAGTGTTGGTTGGAAAACTAGCATCTGTGACCTTGAACTTTACACCACTTAAGGAGAGCAACACATCTTTGCCACAGATAATGATGACAAGTTCTTTGCCATTATGATGTGGAAGCCATTTTAGGTCAAGTCCATGTAGAACTGGCATGAAGTCATTGGTTGGTATACCCAGGAGTATCTGTATAATTGTGGTGGTACCCTGGCCAGGAATAAGACGATCAAACTCCCAAAAGCGCTTCATCATCGCACCTCCTTTTACCCCACCCAACACATACCCAGCATTGCTTTTGTGAACATAAATAGCACCTTTCGGGATATAAGAAGCCAAAACACAGCCACTGTTCTGGAGTATACAGAGCCTGTGGCCTCAGCCCAGTTGGATGGAACGGGCAGCTCTTTTCTCTTGTATAACCCCTCAGAGAGCTGAAATACATACAATTTGTCCACATTCCTGGTTCTACAAAGCCCTGCATGTCGCCGAGGTCAGCCAGCTGAAAAGTCATGCAAGGCAATGCATCATGTGCTCCTGGTCCTCCGCTATTCATTGCTGGCATTCCGTATGTATATTTCGAATATGTAATGTTACGGATAGGTGCTGTAATTCAATAGGGCCACCCACGCTATCTAAAACGCAGACTGTAACATTGCCTAATTAGCCTGGGACAAGCCTTTTGTATTGCAAATGAGAGAAAGCTACTGTTCTGCCACTGGCACATTTTTCGTTTGCTACAGGTACTGTTCTGAGTAGTGTGCTGGGTAGCCCGTTGTGAACATTGTCCGTGGTGCTGACTTCTGACAGATGAAAGTAGAGCTCCCGGTGGGTCGCAAGTTCAGGTAACTCATCCCCAATCAGCTGCTTCCCTCCCCGAGGGATTTTGTTTGTTGCAAATCCCAAGGTACATGCCAACCCTCCTTATTTGTTTTGAGTCGCAGACGACCCGAAGGTTTGTGAAGATCCAGTACAGCCTCAACCTGACTAAACACCTCATTATTTAGCTCACAAACATTGTAATAGCCATCTGGCATCTTTATCTTCCGCTCAGAGTCACTTTTCTCATCCACGACGCGAATAAAATTATTGCCTAGTCTCGAACTAATGTTGTACCAAAGAGGGTAGTAGGTTACTTCGGCAAGGGCACACTCAAATTTCTCTCCGGCAGCGAGAGCAGTTGGTAGGTCCACAGTTTGAATGTCAGATAGTGTCACGTATATAATTGTATAATATCATTATAAGACTTCTCCAATATGGCTTTTAGAGGTCCAACGGATGCTGGAATACCCAAGAATGGACAGCAAGCTTGCAACAAAGTTGGCTTCAATCTATTACAGGCATACTGGAAGGGACTCACGCCCATCAAAAACCTTGCTTCCACGGCCAAGGTCTCTGAAGATTTGGCTCAGTCATTCATGACCTAAGAAGTAGGTCATCTGGCAGATTGATATACCTTCCAGCTGTGCGATGCACACACATACCACGACCCAAGTACGATGTACGGACGCCGACTGGGGCCCACCGGGCCGGCCTGCTCTTTCTGCCACACACCAGGTTATGATCATAGGTCATACGAAAACCTACAAGTATGGACTCACAGTCGTTGATGTAGCCTACCGCTATAAAGAGGCAGAGCCCCTGGCCACAAAAGAGGCCAAAGAGGTCATGGGCGCCCTAGAAAAGATACACAAGTGTGGACCACTGTGATGGCCCAAGCTACTTCAGGTTTATCCCGGGTGCGAGTTCATGGGCGCAGTGTATCAGCTGCTGGCGAAACACAGGACAGAAGTCCGACGTGGCCGTGTGGATGTCCACCGGGACCAGGGAATTGTTGAGCGGTTCAACAGTACCCTGGCAGAGCGACTGTTCGGACCCCAATATACCCAGGAGATGAGGTTACCGTCAGGTGAGAGGTCAAGTGAATGGGTCGCGTGGCTACCTGCCGTTGTTGCAGTGCTGAATGGTGAGTTGACTTGCTTAACTAAAAAGAGAACATCTGAAGCCGTCAAGGGTTGTGACACAAAAGCCCTATTCTGTGATTTGTGATTGCCCGGTTGGCCTAAAGGAGCAGAAGCTCCCTCCAATGCGGGTGTTTGCTATCTCTTCCAGGCAGGCGAGCTGGAGGGTGGTCACAGTCGTGCAATTGACCCTGTGTGGTCCCTCTAAGTGTACCGGCTTGGACGCTCGGTCACCAAGCCCGACAAATCTGTCCTCTATTTGTTGGAAGGACCAGCTCGTGGGAAGAGCTGCTTGTGGTGCCTCCCGACACCCAGCTCAGTACCCTCATCTGGTGGACAGGTCACCCATTCGAGCTGCTGCATATACTCCATGCATGAAACGGAGAGGTGGGCGAGGTTGGACCTTTGTAGGAAGTCGTCAGTGATCCAAAGCTTCTGAGGGTTGTGGTTAGTGAGACCCTGGCTTGAGTGGACTGTGAGGGCATACCCGAGGTGCCAATCATAGGTCTTGATAGCCTGTTCAATGGACTCAATGGCGACTTCAACGATGTCATTGAGGACGAGCTCTTCTTCGGGGTCTGTGCCCGGTATGGGAACCATAATGTTCTGTTTTCGGCTGTCTTTGAGGTGGTATAGCAGTGGAACCGGGTTGTCTGGAAAGTACTCCTTGTGTCTTTGAACAGGGCTTGATTTAATCTGAAAATTTTGAATAGCAATTTACTATTCACCCTGGAAAATTGATTAGCAGTTGATCCAAAAGCACTTGAAACTAATAAATCTTGAATAGCAAAATTCAGAAATTGGAGAGCAAAGTGCTATGCTAATCCAGTTAAATCGAGCCCTGTCTTTGAAGCAACAGCTCTTGTCCCCCGTCGCGAACCTTCTGACTGCTAGCGAGGTTCAGGTCAACTGGCCTCCATTGCTCCAAGAAGCGCTCCCACCCGAGACAGCTGTGGAGAGCCTTCCGCATCTCAAGACACTGGACCTTATCAGACTGGAGGCAGATGTGCCTTTTCAGGGCCTTGAGCACATTTTTTGCCCGGTGGTCTGCCTTGACCTCTTCGTAATAATCCACTGCTTGGCGTAACCAGTCATGGGGCATCTTAACTGCGATTGGTGGTGGCTGGCCTTGATCACCACAGCAGATAACCTAGACACCACACTGATCCAGCCAGTACAAGAACATTTCTAGGACAGGCCAGGGCACAGTGCAGACCTCATCCCATATGATGAACTTCTGGCGTCCAGTTGTTCTGGCCACTCCACTGGAAGAAGCTATGGTAGGTCTGGGTTTGATTCCTCTACCTCGCATCTCTTTGGCTAGGCGGCGAGTTGGGGTAAAGGCAAGTGGGTCTCGCACCCTGAAGGGCTCTATCACTCTCATCTTGCGGCCACCACCTCCACCGTTGAGGTTATTTATTTATTTATTTATTTATTAATGTTTAACCCTTTACCCAACGCAGATGATTTCAAAATTTATTATTTTAAATATCATTTTTTAATTTTTTTCAAAATATTTCAACAAAACCATATCATGTGACACCTCTTTGGAACGAGCTCATTTCAAAGAGGAGTCACATGATATGGCTTTGTTGAAATTTTTCGAAAAATAATATTTTTTCAGCTGCTGAATTTGATTATTACGCGGGCGGATGCGGCCGATTCGTTGGGTAAAGGGTTAAGGTCACAAATTTATGCGCAATGGCTAATCATGACCGTGACAGTTTTACAGGTGGAGGAAGCCGGAGTTCCCAGAGAGAACCACCGAGCAACAACAAGCAGCTGACAGCTCCCCAACATCGTAACTCCGCACTGCAGCACAGGCAGGGTTAGATTGGTTGAAGACATACGTACCATCGATGTGCAGTACGCCTTAGTACACGGCGTCATCGTACCCCCACGTGGGCAATGGAGGTGAAGTGACTTTCCCAAGGACACAACGTGGTTGCCGCAGGTGGGATTCGAACCGAGGACCTCTAGGCTTGCAGCCTGCACCTCTACCTACTGAGCCACCGCGCTCCCCCCACCGTTGTGATAACTCAGCCGATGGTGGGTCAGTTGGTCATTATACCTTGAAGCAGGGCTGGGTGGGAGGTCTTTCGTGGCGCTACAATACTCTGGCTTGGGGAGGTAGTCGGCATGTTCCTGTGGCATGTATAGCTGCTCACCCTTGTCGTACCACTGAGCTGGCAGGACATTACACTTTTCGGGAGGTTGTAGGGTGGGTTCGTCATGATGGAGGCAGCACCTTGTGCAATAGCCCTCAGGGTGGACTTCTGGTGGTACATAGGCTTGGACACAGCTGAGTTTGTAGAGTATTGTTTTTGTGACATATATGCTGTCTACCGCCACCCGAACTGCCTCTTTTTTGTCAAAACGCTGTGACATACTGAGAAGGTTAATATGCGCATATGCTAACATAGATGCCCTCAGATGGGTTAGTAAGTTAGCACATGACTTAGGAGGCACCGTTCTGGTGCTCCGAAGAGAGTGCCACTTCGGTGAGTATCTCTCACAAGATAATCTAGTTCACCACGATCCGTGACCAGGCGATGAGTCAATCGTTTATCATCGGCCTGAGTGAACTTCCCGATGATGCTGGTGCCCTGATCTCTATCTACGGGGAGCCATACTACATTCTTCTTTCTGAAAGTGATGATGGCTTCTCCTACCTCTAGTTCGGTTAGGATGCCGGAATCCATGAGATATGAGAGGAGGACCGTCAAGCCCAACCCTGCTCCTCGAAATGCCTCCCGGACCATTCAGGGATGACAGGGTGGACACTCGGATCGAAAGCCCACTTGTGCATTTGGGCGAAACCGGTACTTATGTCTTTGGGCAAAGCACCATGGATTGCCACATGGGTCAAGTTGCCTTCATGTCAATGCTTATGATGTCATTGACGTGATACCGTTCTGCATTCCAGAGGACACCGTGGCCATGTTCGACACAAGCCTTTTGGATGTCATCCAGGAGAGATGCTGGGGTCGGCTTCCAGTTATTCCTTTCCTTTGCGACGATGCTGGCTGCGTGGTTCAGTCTGAAGACCCTGTCTGCAAAGAGACTCATCTCCCAGATGGGCGCAGGCTGCTTTGAGGGTTTGATGCATCTCCTGTGTCCTGTAGGTGCCGCCGTCTTGTAGGATGAACTGGTCGACGTTGAGTTGTCTATCCTGTTCACCTCCGAGTATCCAGACAGTGATTGGCTCATTTTGGGTGGCCTGTTTGATGGCTTCCCAGACGTCACCCTCGTATATGTGGACCTGTCTGGAATGGGGGAAGTGCAGGTCTTTGGACCAGGCGTGGCCATTATGGCCGATGAGCTCTACTTTCCCTCTCACACCATTTCCTCCAAACTGATACTTGCCACTGTTGTGGATATCCTCACCAGCTATGTCTTTCACGATGATCGCTCGTTTAAGGATTTTCCCGACCTTGGCCACATTGTCGACTATTGCACCAGTGCCATGGACTTTCTTTTCCCACTTTTGTATTTTCTAGCGCCTGGTCGGGGTTAGGCCCTGTCCACCGAGAGTGCCATCAAAGTGCTAAACCACTCTATGGGCGATGCAATTGAGATCGTCGTCATGCATTGGACCCAAGTTGGCAGGGTCTGGGTCTCAGAGGGTAAAAAGCCCATAAATTACTGGGGTGACAGGGTAAGCATTTTTGTAGTACAGGCTGTCAATCCCCGTCAGGGCGCCTGGTTTGGTGTTTTGTGCGATTTCATCAACGACCTGGCCTTTCTTCTTTTCTGCCTTCAAAGAGTCAAACTTGTCTTCGATTAACCAGTCTCCTCTTGATTTTCAAGAGATATTCACCGTCCGGAAGTTGTCAGACGAACTGTGAAGCTCTCTTGTCCGGCATCCTAGCATCTATGACTATGCGGCCTGACCGGGCTTCTATTCCATCCATAATTTGCATATCCCGCAGATCATCTCCCTCATTCTTCCATGTGGAGTAGACCGCAGCTGCACCACCAACTTCAGGCGTCGTTTATCATTTCGACCCACAGCTCATCGGTTGGGGACCTTACAGGGAGAGGGACCTGGTCATCCAGGTCAATGAATTGTTGTCCCTCTGGAACCAGGTCTGGCATTTCTGCCAACAGCTGATTGATGTATTTGTCCATACTTGCAATGCTGAATAACTATGTCTATTGCCACCACAGCTCTAAATGGAAAATCCAATGGTCGCCAGCCAGGTGAATATAGTGTAAAACATTTTGTATAATTTCTGTCTCAAATTATTTTTATTAGATTTTAGAATAGTTAAATGTGAGTTACTGTTGTTGATACTCAGATGAGGGGGTGGGGGGGGGGGTGGGGGGTGGTAATTCTTCTCGTCAGATCACAGAAGTTAAGCAACATCGAGCCTGGTTAGTCCTTGGTTACTCAAATTTCTTTCTGTTACCATTATTCGTTTATTTTATTAAGATTTAACAACACTTTAACAGCCAAGGTCATATGCTGCTGATAGTTTTACCGGTGGAGGAAGCTGGCGTACCCCGAGGCAACGACGAGCAGTTGTCAGCTCCCCAACGTCATAACTCTGCACAGCAGCACAGGCAGGGTTAGACTGGTTGAAGACATGCGCACCATCGACGTGCAGTACACCTTAGTGCATGGCATTGTCGTGCCCCCATGTGAACAATCAGGGTTAAGTGCCTTGCCCAAGTACACAACAAGGGAGTCCGAATCAATCGCTCAGACAGTCACTATAACCAACCATCTGCTTAACTTTAGTGATTTGACGAGAACTGGTAACCGCAATGCCACCGCACCCCCTCCTGTTACCATTACTGTTATTACACCAACATCCAGCCAGGTGAGCGAATGACTCCAATCAAGCTATCTGTCCAATGGATGCAATAAAAAGGTTATTCAGAGCAGTGCAATGAAAAAAGCAAAAAACTTGCTAGAGTCGTATTCATCCTCGTGAACTTAAGACTACATGCGTCGAGTGTGTTGGAAGGGGGTGGGAAGGAGGGCAGGGTTTTGCTTGAAAAATATCAAAAGCTGACTTAACCACTATCATAGCAGATACTTCCTACTCACTTTTTTTTTATCCTGAGCTCCTACATCAGCAATGATTATCTTTGTATGATCTACACCAATACCATTGATCAGTTTAACAACAGATCCATTCATCTTCAACCTGTAACAAAGACAATACACTCTGCAAAATGGAGACTAGACAAGTATTGTGCTCAGTTATATGATCAGAGCAGGTTACATGTACCCCTCATCCTCCTAACTATTAGTGCTGGAACGGATAGCCTATAAAAGAATTCTAATGTATTCTAACGTAATTCTAACGTATCCCGGTAAACTACTATTTATTTTCCCCGACGTTATCCAGTAAGTTATAGGTATAGTGGTTATCTGGTTAACAGCTTTTCCAACCAGTTATGCTGATAACCGGCTGCAAACCAGATAACCACTATACCTATAGTTTACAGGAAAGCGTCAGGAAAATAAATAGAAATTGACCGCGATACATTAGAATTCTTTTGCTGACGCAAGCATTGTCAAAGCTGCCAAACATTTGTCGATTTCCAATGATGTGAACTCGATGTAACATTAAAGGGATTAGGTGTTAGAATGTTCAACGAACAGTTATTTCAGTCACTTGGGCTGTCAAGTCGCGGATGAAATATCCCAGGACAGAATTTAATACGTCCAACACCACCACAATATGTCGTACATTTGAAAATATTGTTAGGAAATAAAATGAACCGCAGACTGTAAAAACATCTTTCTTTGATGAAAAATCAAAACATTATGTGAGCTCATTGATGATTCATCTGCTTTGAACAATTACCCCTAGTTTAAGTAAGATAACTTACTGAGACGTTATGTAAGGGTTACACCAACTACGCTAAGGAGGCGACCTGGGAATTCAAAGTCCTAAGCCCCACCCTTAGCATAGGCCTACTTATAATTACTTAGATGTGAGTCTTCCATGGAAGACGTGTGTCGCCTGCACTATATTTTAATATTTCAGACAGAATTCCAAGTGGAAAAGGGGCATAACTCTGGAAAAAATACAGCGGATCAAAAAATAAAATAGGAGGTGCACAATGCCATTATGTGATAAAGAATCACTGAAAGTTTCATCAAAATCCTTTCATAGGTTAAAGAGGAGTGGCAGATAAGAGAAAGTGTGAGGCGTACGACGGGGACGATAAAAGTAATCCCTATATGTCGCTCCCCACTTCGTGGGGCAGGCGACACAATAATAAATATTGTGCAGTATGTTCTATTTGTATACTGCACAAAGTCAGACTTATCTTTGTAGAACTTTATATTTGTATCATTCCAGTATGTTTTGTATTTATATAAATATGTTATTGCAAAAATTGTGACATCGACGCCATAGCTGCGACTGGTGGTGCAATCTCACAAAACTCTAAGTTCATCAAGGGCCATAACTCCAAGAAAAATATTTGGAACAACCCATGCATTAAACAGTGGGTAGACATCAATAAGATACACTTACATGCCAAATATAAATTCATTCCATCAAGCACATAAACACATTAAAATGATTAATTTTCAGTACATGTACAACACTTTTTTATTACAGCAATGTTAAATACCCAGTATATCATCATGTAGTGACCCCCCACCCCACCTTACCCCTAGTTTAAGTAAGACAACTTACTGAGACGTCATGTAAGGGTTACACCACCTATGCTAAGGAGGCGACCTGGGAATTCAAAGTCCTAAGCCCCATCCTTAGCATAGGCCTACTTATAATTATAATAAATATTGTCCAGTGTGTTCTATTTGTATACTGTACAAAGTCAGACTTATCTTTGTAGAACTTTATATTTGTATCATTCCAGTATGTTTTGTATTTAAATGTTATCGCAATAAATTTGTTATTTTCACTAACGGGTTGTTATCTTGATTTGATTCAAAACAGTCCGAACCCTGTGTACGAAATGTCCTAACTTGTGTGTGAAACGTCCTAAACATTTTCCAGCCAGAATTTCATTGCGAGGAATAGATAGATGTAAACGTGTAACTGTTTGTGACATTTGTCTTGGCAGTGAACAGAAAAAAGATACTCAAAACATTAGTACAACTTCACTCAATGAGGATTTGATTACATCAAATTCAAGCCACTCGAGGTAAGAGGCTCTTTGCTAATACAGTTAATTATGCCTGACTACAATTTACTAACTGCTTGAAAAATTCTTTAGTAATATCAATGACAATCATCCCTCACTTCAAATTCATGAACAAATTGCACACGAAAACTTTGTTTCAGGTGTACAGCACGCCGCGTGCCTGTGACTTTCAAATGGCAAGGCCTGGTTTTGGGACGGGGCAATGCAGCGTGACCACAGTAACAATGTGTTAACGATCGTTTGCACATCGATGATTTGTTGGCACTCGATGGTTTTCGTTTGTTTACTTTTTGTGGAAGTCAGGTGGCAGTGTTTTGAACTGTTTTCTCGCCATTCCTGATTTTGCATTGCAGACAATACAATAATACCAGCAGTTTAAATTAATGGATATACGGTTGAAATCCAGTTATGTCCGACGGTTAGCCGGTTACAAAAATAGGCCAACCGTTTCAGCACTACTAAGTATATAATTTAGTGTTGAAACTTTTAGGGAATTTCATAGTCGACTAATTGGCAGTATTTATTTATTTATTGGAGTATAACGACACTTTTGACAGCCAGGGTCACCTTGTTGTCGTATGAGAACCATAAGGTTCTATCTTCCAGTGGAAGGGTTAGGGTCGGGTTTCCAGTGGAAGATAGAACCTTATGGTTCTCCCATGACGTTGTGTTGAAGAATTTTATGACTGGAGGAAGCCAGATTACCCAGAGAGAACCACCAAGCAAGGGCAAGCAACTACCCGACTCCCCATCGTATACACAAGAAGGGACAGCATTGGTTGAAGACAAGTGCATCACTGACATGCAGTACGCCTTAGCACGCAGCTTCGCCGTGCTCCCCATGTGGCCAACAGGGATAAAGTGCCTTGCCCAAGAACAATGCCAGTTACCTCTAGCAGGGATCAAATCCTGAACCTTACAATTTAAAGTTCAATTCCGTAACCAGTGAGCCACCCCGTCCCAGTCGTCGGCCATTTTTTATTTATTGGTGTTTAAGGTCACATACTTATGCACAATGGCTAATCATGACCGTGACAGTGGAGGAAGCCGGAGTACCCCGAGAGAACCACCGAGCAACGACGAGCAGCTGCCAGCTCCCCAACATCGTAACTCCGCACTGCAGCACAGGCAGGGTTAGACTGGTTGAAGACATACGCACCATCGACGTGCAGTACGCCTTAGTACACGGTATCGTTGTGCCCCCATGTGGACAATTGGGGTTAAGTGCTTTGCCCAAAGGAACAACACAGAAGTCTGAATTGATCGCTCAGATGGTCACCCATCCAAGGACTAACCGGGCTCGACGTTGCTTAACTTTGTTGATCTGACGAGAACAGGTTACCACAATGCCACTGTGCCCCCGTCGGCAGCCATTAGTCAATGACTAAACAACTAGATATCCATCACAACACTACACTATACAAGTAGGGGCAGGCAGGACATATCGTTAGACCTAATCGGACGAAGTAACAAGAATTTTACTGTTCTAACATGTGGTTTATAACCCATTTTAGGCAGAAATAATTGGGGAAATTCGCGAGAATCAACTGCTAAATTTCTTCTAGCATATTTTAAATGTATATGGATAATCAAACATAATATACTGAAATATATCAAATCTGGAAAAATTTGCCCCCCCTCCCCCCCTCCAAATGCGTCTTGGGTTTGGTGGGCATGCTGTGTTAGCAATTTATGATTGATAAGGGTGAGCCTACCCTTCACAACACTTTTTTCTGAGACCTGAGACCTACATTCCTACTCAACATGTGGTCAGTTAAATTTGGCCAATAATTCACAGTACGGCATTTTAAAATTTTTCTCAAATACTGGAAATATCAATAGAATATTAAAGAACCCTTGCATGGGCTTGACATACATGTATTATATTTTCTTTTTGAAAGATGCCCATGAAACCTTTCAAACAATTGTTGTCAATGTTTAATGGAGTGTTCAAAAAGCAGAGGCAACTGAAAATTGTCTACAGGCTCATGCTAGAAATCAACTAAAAAATCAGTTTTTCATTTTCTGTCCAATGGTGGCTTTTGGGGGTGAACTGATATTCGGACGAGGTACACTTTGTAGGTTAATATGTCGTGCGGAAGCATTTCCAAATGACTGAGAACAATCAAAAGCGTGTAACAACTATTTATTCAAGAAAAATATCTGAAAGAATGTTTTACAAAACTTAGTGAGCATGAATATTGTGGGCAACTTCTCATGCACATCATGACACGCAGCTTAAGAAGTTGCAACATGCTCTCAGTTTCGTACCACAGACGACTTGACCCATCCTGAATTTAACATTCTCAGACAGCGTGAACGACTGTGATATCCTGTAAGGTGTCTAAAATCCATCCATGGTACATGGTGGATCCTTTTGTTCAGTAACACCAACAAAGTGGAATTTCTACACATAATGGACTGTGTTTTGTAAAAGAAACATTCTCAACTTCAAGTGAGCTTCGAACCAATATAAAAAGCCCAATCCACTGCATACTGTGTGTTCTCTGTGCTTTGCTTTGTTAGAGAAACTGAGTATATCATTTGAGTGATTTGCAGACACCCCAATTATATCATAGGGAGTTCTATGAAGAATAACTGGTCATCAGACGAGTAGATGTGTACAAGTGGAGTTTCCTTGAGCTGAAGTTTGCAAGACTTCAGTTGGATATATCCCAAACGGTGGGTGGGGATGGCGAATTTTAGACCCATTCCACACAAGACCCTGTCATATCTCTAATATAGGTGTACATTTCATTTAGAGTGGACTGCCATTAAATTACCAGCATGGTGAGGTTGTTACCTCACACTTGAAAGTTGATGCAAAGACTTTTAGTCATCAAGCAGTCCTCAAACAGACTGCCAGTCCTCGGAATTAGTGACGGCATTCGGCAATGCCGTCGCAAACGCCGCCGCCGTGGGGCATGACGGCAGCATTTTCTTGCCGTCGCAAATTGGCAGCCATAATATTTTTTTACTTGTCCCAATCACCTGAAGTCCGTCAGAACTGATCATCCAACCCTACATAACATATGTTTTATAGTCGTAACTGGTGTATAAAATCAATATTTGAGGAAATATCTTATATTAATTAATTTGAAAGTAAGTTTGTACAAAATGTATGTGGTTGAAAAACTGTTCATAACCAGTTGTGTTTTGTTTGTGTTTTTTCGAAAGAACCCACTTGTTGACTGTGATGCACGTTTAAAATAACACAGGAATTCCTGGGCAATTCCCTTTTGACGTCACACCTTACATAAATACAACCAATCGAATTCTTCGTTTCATGAAAGTATGCTAAATTGGTGTACTGGGACAATGCGGCAGTTCTATTCGTCATTGATGTAATCTCAACAGAGCACGTGGTCATGTTCCATTTTAATTTTAGCATTCTCCACTTGTGGCATATGAAAACTGTACAATCTCAAACAAACTGAATTGGAAAACAATCAATCAGTTCAATAAAAAAATAAAAGCATTGAGCACAAAACAAGGGTGAGTTGGAAAATAATTCTTGTTGTGTTTATCGGGTCAGAGTCAACTCGTCCCGGGTTGATGTGCAATGCAAATATTACTGTCTCTAACAGTTACTGTCAAAACCGATAGGCTAATAATGCATGGATGCGAGTTACAACCAGCCCCTAAAATCAGGACAACCAGTCAATCAATTGATCACTTTATCAAACTACAGCTTGTCCAACTGACCACCCGCCAGTGATCTCTTGTCCATTCGAAGTCAGCTGTTCTGATTAATGATTATTATTCACTTAGTGTCATAGTACTGTCATCCAATCAATTCAATTCAAAAGTGCCGTCGCTGATAAAAATTTGCCGTCGCAGAATTTTTAGCGACGGCAATGTTGTGCCGTCGCAATATTTTCCTAATTCCGAGGACTGGACTGCTGTGTTTTTCCTTGTTCATTTGTCCTTGAACATACCTTTTTTTCTTCAATGAACTGTAAATGTAGGCCTATACGAAAGCTCAACTTATTGTACTTTACTTTCACTCTGGGAGAGAGGTCTTGTCAGGTTTTAATTTTCATCAAATGTCACCAGACCGTTGTTCCTTTGAATATTCTACTTTCTTGCTCCTCATTTATGGAACAAATATGATTATTATTTATTGATGCTGAAGGCAACATCAGCAGCTTGGGCTATATTGTGGCAATAGCCACATGTGGCATAAAGCACCAATAAATATGGTTGAGGATAGCTTTAGCGAACCCAACAAATTATGCAAAAATTAACAACTTTTCCCAACTTTTCATGGTTTCCCTACATTCTTTAGTGTTTTTTCTTCATATATGTACCAAAGACCCTGAGTTTTTAATACATTTAGACATTATTTACCAAGTTTTTCCTTCCTGTAAGAGAGGCACAGAAAAGTCGTCTGATCATGTTTATGAACAGCAACGTTCTTTCAGCGGAAACTGTCAAACATGTGACGTCAAGGTGGCGTCTCCTCCCATTTGTGGAAAATTCAGAATCACATCAGTTCAGGAAATAGCGCCGTGTTCGACTGATTAAGGTCAGTGTAGGACTGACCCTAACCCGTCGAGTGCTGTGCTATTTATTACATAACTTAAAATTATGTAAAAACCGCTGTACTTATGGACTTCTCCTTGTGGTACCGGTGCAGAACAAGTGCACTTCAAAATCGAACACACACTTTCGGATAGAAAAGATGGTTGACGCGCAAGTTGAATTGCTTCGTTACAAAAGTTAAAAACTCGTAAAAACAAGGTAAAGTTATTTTTATTCCCCAAAATTTATGAATACATAAAGAAAAAATCGCGACATCGACGCCGTAGCTGCGACGGGTAGTGCAATCTCACAAAATTCTAAGTTCATCAAGGGCCATAACTCCAAGAAAAATATTTGCAACAACACATGCATTGAACAGTGGCTTGACATCAATAAGATACACTTACATGCCAAATATAAAGTCATTCCATCAAGTATTTCAAAAGTTATTGAGTTTTGAAACTCATTGGTCACAGACAGACCGACCGACAGACAGACAGACAGACCGACATTGCCACTTATTGAGCTGCTAGTCGCAGCTAAAAACACTAAAGAATGTAGGGAAACCATAAAAAGTTGGGAAAAGTTGGTAGTTTTAGCATAATTTGTTGGGTCTGCTATTCTTCATGTTTACCCCTAATTTTGCAAAAAAACAAAAACCCGCTATTGCAAAGGATTACCGAGATAAGGGAGGGATGAGGGGATCGAACCGTCTACCTCTAGCACACAAAGCGACCGACTTACCACAAGACCAAGAGATCCGGACCAACCAGGCTGGTTGGTAAATAGCACTGAAACCTTGACCGCTACAAATACTTTGTACTGCAACAAAACTAGTCCCAAATGTGCAGCTATTGGTAAACTTGCAATTGTAAGTTACATTCTGTGTATCATTGAGCCTCTCTTTTTGAAAAGGTGGCTTACCTAAGAATAAACTTTATTTGTCAAGTTCTCCAACTGGTACAACTGCCATTCAACACAATTTCCATCTGAACTGAGCACATGGTCAGTGTTCTGACCACTTCCTGTTGTGACTATAGTCTGTTTCAGATTTGTTCTATATTTAGTTCTATAATTATATTATGATCACAATCCTTTATCAGAAATGGACAATTTACGTACATCAAAAATATCTGTTATTTACTATGCACATCATGAACAATGAGAATGGTAAAGGCCAAGAACAGAGGACCGCATTTTTTAAGATAAAACATTTTTACAACTTTTTTGAGTTTCTTGTCATTCTAAGGCATGTTTTACACAAAATTTGACCAAAACACCGATACCCACTCACAAAAATCACTTTTAACTCTTTTCTCTGAGACAGGTTTTTGAAACAAAATGAATTTTTGATTGCGTTCTGAAATGGAGCTGCGGATGTTTCGTTGTGATTTCACAGGGGAGCAATCATTACCTTCTTTGCATCCTAGGATCAGTTTAGGATGGGTACAGGTTAGATAACCTGTACCCATCCTAAACTGACCCTAATGCATTGGTCGCCGTATTCTAATCATTACCTTCTTGGCGTACTAGTGTCAGTTTAGGATGGGTACGGGTTAGCTAACCTGTATCCATCCCGAACTGACCCTAATTCGTTCTCCCATTGTAATTACACCCTCGTATACTCCGATCAAATGGAGTATATACTTCAAAATAACAGCAGTGTGTGCACAATGTCAGAGCAATCCATGCATTTTTAAAAGTAAACTGAAAGGCTGGCAAAAGGAAGAATGTTGATACAAAAATACAATAAGTTCGGAGGTCATCGTAAATGGCAATGATGATGATGTAAATGGCAGTGATGGTGAGTAACTGAAACTGCAATTGGCCTTATAGAGGGCAATTTTAGGGGTTTCAGAAGCGAGTGATCATCACTCGCCACTTTGGATGTTTTGGCGAGTAATAGGAGAGTGCGGGTGATCACTCGCCATTTCTTGAGAGCCCTGTTGTTTCTGTTTCTGCACTGTGTACGCATATACCCCAGAAACTACATCTTATGTGATGTATGGCTAATACAGTTCTTAGAAGGTTAAGATATAAATACTAGGTTTATTTAAATTTATTAATAATTTCTCGTTATTTACTAATTTCTGGTATAACATCTGTAAAATGTAAGTGTCAAATGACAATGTAGCTCAACTCGACAAACTTGAACTTGGAAAGTTATAAAAGTGAAATGGTAAAATTGAACATCAATGGTTCCAATGTTATTTGGTGAAACTTCAACATAACTGCATTGTGTGTGCACGTCAGAGTAATCCATGCATTTTTAAATGTCAACTGTAAGGCTGGCTAAAGGAAGAATGTTGATACACAAATGCAGTAAGTTCACAGGTTATTGTAGCGCCAACCTTTTTCACAGAAATGAATGCTTATCAATCGCTCTTATCTAGAGGTTTCGCCTAATGAACACATCAAGTTCAAAAACAATCCTGTGACAAATGTGCCCTGTAGGCCATGTCAAAAAAGAATGCTGATGCACAAATGCAATAAATTCAAAGATTGCTGCTACCTGCAACAGTTTTTGATAGAAATGAAAAGAAAATCAATAGCTCCTACCTTTGTCACCCTGCATA
This sequence comes from Pictodentalium vernedei, assembly GCA_031216915.1. Lineage (NCBI taxonomy): Eukaryota > Metazoa > Mollusca > Scaphopoda > Dentaliida > Dentaliidae > Pictodentalium > Pictodentalium vernedei. The sequence continues at coordinate 53,054,188 of CM062291.1, read as the reverse complement.
AGCATATAAAGTTTAAAAACACCCCTATAATAAATGTGCCCTCTGAGGCATGTCAAAGGAAGATGTTAATGCACAAATGCACTAAGTTTAAAGGGCATTGCTTGTGGAAATGGTCTTTTTCTCTTTTTTATGGAAATTCATAAATATACCCTGTAGAGGGTGTAAAGGGGCTAAGTTCAAAGGCTGGTGCTAATGACAATAATTTTCTAAATGAAACAAGCCAAGACCAATACCGGGTCTGGACCTGCGTCGCTGCATGCAATTGAATCGGCAAACAGGAAGTGGCTGCACAGCAGATCTGAAAATTGCATACATGATACAACTGATCATTATCAGGCTCCAGATGAAATATACAATCAATCCCTTGCATAGAAGCCGAGAAAAGTTTGACTAAAAATTTCAATGTTCAGTGGGTAGAGTAAAATTTCAAAGTATCGACAAATAGGAAGTGGCTGCACAGCAGATCTGAAAATTGCATACAAGATACAACTCATCATTATGAAGCAGCAGACCAAATATAAAATCAATCCCTTGCATAGAAGCCGAGAAAACCTTGACGGAAAATTTCAATGTTCAGTGGGTACAGTAAAATTTCAAAGTATCGGCAAACAGGAAGTGGCTGCACGGCAGATCTGAAAATTGCTTACATGATACAACTCATCATTATGAAGCAGCAGACCAAATATAAAATCATTCCCTTTAATAGAAGCCAAGAAAACTTTGACGGAAAAAGTGTTTCGGACGGACTGAAGGACAGAGTCTAGCGGTTACTAGACCTGCTCTGCCGCTGGCGACGCAGGTAAAAAAAAATCAACAGCTCACATCTAGAGGTCACCCCAAACACACGTACTAAGTTTCAAAGTGATCTGATCATAAATGCTGTAGGGCATGCCAGTAGAATATTGATGCCTGACTAAATTTGAAGTTTGTTGCCAATGGCAATGTTTTTTGACAGAAATGGAAGAAAATCAATAGCTCCCATCTAGAGGTCACCCCAAACAAGAACACCAAGTTTCAAAGCGATCTGATTATAAATGTGCCCCACTGGGTGTCCAAAGGGTTATATTGATGCATAACTGCACTAAGTTCATCGAAGGTCATTGCCAGTGGCAACATTTTGTGATGGAAAAGGAAGAAAATTGATAGCTCCCATCTAGAGGTAACTCCAAACAAGCAAACCAAGCTTCAAACCAATCTAATCATAAAAGTGTCCTGTATGGCATGCCAAAAGATTATATTGATGCCTGACTAAACTAAGTTCAAAGGTCGTTGCCTGCGGCAATATTTTTTGACAGAAATGGAAGAAAATCGATAACTCCCATATAGGTGTAACCCCAAACAAGCAGGCCAAGTTTTAAAGCAATCTATTATAAATGTGCCCTGTAGAGGGTGCCAAAGGAAAATATTGAGGTCTGACTCAACTAGTTCAAAGGCCGTTGCTAGCTACAATTTTAGACGGAAATGGAAGAAAACAGATAGCCCCCATCTACAGGTCATCCCAAACAAGCATACCAAGTTTCAAAACAACACAATGATATATGTGCCCTGTTGGGTGTGCCAAAAGAAATAATGAACCTGACTAAACTAAGTTCAAAGGTCATTGCCAGCGGCAACATTTTTTGATGGAAAAGGAAGAAAATCGATAGCACCCATCTAGAGGGCACCCCAAACCAAGTTTCAAATCGATCTGATCATAAATGCGACCTGTGCAGTGTGCCAAAGGAAAATGTGTTACGCATGTACATACATGAACAAATGAGAAGTGACGGTAATAGCTCAGCTTGACTTTGTCAAATTGAGCTAAAACAGGGCTTGCATTTTAGAACAGTGGCCAGGCTGATGAATAGGCCAGGTAAAAAGGGCCACCAGGCCTGATTTGTACTGTTCAGGGCTGATTTCGCAGATTACATAAACTGTGGCAGATGCATTTGCCGGGTTGATAGATTGGCGTCCAGGCTGACTATCAGCCTGGTGAGAAATGTTTTGAGGCTGATTACCAGGCCTGGGCTGATAGGCCTGGTGAAAATGCAAGCCCTGCTAAAAAATGTTACAAAGATTTTAAGTCTCAGGCAGTTCCTGGACAGTAACAGCGACATCCTACATACGTCTTCATTGCCATTAAACAGCTTATTAGTATTCATAAGTTCAAAGATCACAATGACAGTGTTGATGGAAATGTTGATCAACATGGCTTTGGGTTTTATCTGTTAATTAGAGGGATGCAATAAATAAACCCAAAACTCATGATAATGATTTTGTGAGTAATTTTATTATCCACACAGGAAAAAGTGAGATTACATACACAAATGCGTCAAACTATTCATTCCTTGAATTCAACGCCCTCCCAAAATTTTCAACTTTCAGTTTCAAATTGCTGGTACAGGTATATACTTATTTGTAATTTATGCAACTCAAGAGTTCTTGAAGTGATCACTGATTGAGAATGTCTCAGCAACTTACACGGAAATTATTTGTTAAAGGTGGCAATTTGGCTGAAAATTTGAGGGTGCGACTTATGCACTAACTGGTACAGAACCAGAAATATAATGCAACTCGATATTAACCCCTGCAATAACTTTCATTGTAGTCATGCTTTAGACAACTGACAGGAGCTTGTAAATGATAGTTTGTTCGACGATGCTTAACTTCGGTGATCTGACGAGAACCAGTCACCACAACGCCACCTCGACCCAACTTATCTCATTAAAAGCCCCCACAGTTTATTAACTGGTAGAGTGCTGGAAGCCCATATTTGGGCTTTATTCTAAAGTGCCGGTACCACAATTTATACACTTCATATTCTGTGGATGTACTTCATATTCTCTTTGAAGTGATATAATTTTATCTGTTAGGATTTGCCTTGTTACAATTTATGGGAGAGTGCCTATTGGCACTCTCCCATAAATTGTAACAAGGCAAAGATGCACAAAGAAAGCTTAAGGACCATAAATAATTTAGCACTCTACCAGTTAAACAATTTTCAAACTATCTTAATTTGTAGAATCATTTTGGATATTAATTTTCAGATAACTTTGTCTGGAAATGTTCTGTCGGGTTGCTTTGCACAAATTGCAGTATGATTCTCAGGATTCAAGTGAGCTCAATTTCATAAGAATCCACATAGATTCGCCAAAAGTTCGGTGAAATTTTGACCCCGAAAGGCCTTAATCATTTTTGGGGGTCACATTCAGTTAGTCATGGTTCAGCAACACAACAGGGGAATGAAGTCATGGAATTATTCATAACCCTGGTGTCAATGTCAGATGATTATTAACATAGTTCTTCCTGACTGCTTCCAATTCTATCAGCTGTGGACAAGCACTGCCAAACTTCCAAGGGGTTATGTCACTGAAGTTTGAAAGGCAAATTTTATAGAAAAACATTAAGAATGGATCGGAACAAACTTGAATCTAACCATCCCCTCTCCCCATCCTTCTCTCCTCGACAGCCCAAATATTTAGCCAGGGCCTCTAATTGAACGAACATGAAACTGGTCCCTCCTCGAGATGCCATGTACCAAAAAAAGTCAGGCCTTTGTGTGAGTAAATTTTACGATAGCAAAAAATTGCACTTGTCAATTGAGCTAGGAATGTAAACGCATTTGCAAAATAAGGCTCATGTAAAAGGGGAATTCAAAACATTCAAACTAATTGAAGAAACTCCTTCAGATTCTGGTAAATTTACCTAAAATTAGTTTTTATTAATCAAATAAACAAGAAATCTGTTCATCTTAGAGCTGTGATGTCTAAAATGGGCTTTCAATCATGGGCCAAACATTGTTGTAGGTGTGATATTTAGCACCCGTCTTTCAAGTTTTGCAAGTGTTTGTGAGTGCAAGAGCAACCGTCGTCTCACACGAAGGCCTGAAATGTGAAGGAAGTCTGACAAGTGGATGTGAAGAAGAGTTTTAAAGAAATCTGATATGGACTATATTAAATTTGGGCTACAATAGAGGGCCAAGGCGGGTCTGAAGAAGAAGAGTTTTAAAGAAACCTCTTCATATTGCACTAAACTAAACTTTGAGCTCCAACAGAGAGAACAAACTATTAACCCAGGGACACAATTCGAACGCTAACAATTCTGAATCCCCTCCCTTTGAGATGTTGTATACCAATTATCAAAACAGTTTCACTGGTGGATCTGATAAAGTTTTTGAAAGAGTATTCTACATAGTGCACTAAGTTCAAATTTGGGCTTCCATAGAGAGCCCAAATATTGATCCTGAGACTTGATTTGAATTGAACTTGAATCTGATACCACTAGATATGTCACATAAATATAAAAGGATTCTGACCACTGGATCTGAAGAAGACTTTTAAAGAAATCTAAATTTTATAGTAAATTTCCTTTCTTATTATACCTACCACATTTGTTTAGTACAGGCTTGCACTACAGTGGAAGTCCCTAACTCGGATAAAATACTCTCTATTTGTGTCTTTTCCAAGCAATTTGGGAAAGAAAAGTGGTGAAAAAGCACCAAGAAAAAATAAACCAAAACTGGGTCGAGTGCAACCGGCGTAGACCCAGTACGGGACGCTCTCTCCCAAGTACAACTCCACGACTTCCGTTGCCAGTGTGCATATACTGTCGCTAAAGACTCATTCTTTTTGAATCCGTCAACGTTCGAGTTATGTGATCAGCGGGGAGGAAAGATTCTTTACCCATAAAGAAGACGGGAGGGCCTTCACGTAAACAATTGTGGTAGGTATAATGAGAAAGGAAATTTACTATAAAATTTAGATTTCTTATCAACCTACTCACAATTGTTGACTACAGGCTGAATAGACAATAGGCTGGAGGGAATCACATAACCAACCCACACATAACCCCAGTGCACTGGAACCGTGAAGCAGAAAGAAGAGGTCCCGAGGCTTATCAACCATAACATCGCAATCATTGGTAAAGGACAATGAAAGGAGACATATGGGCCTGTGTGACACACAGACAGAAAAAGGGCAGTAACAGCACAAGGCTGAAACTGACCTTCAAGAAGCCTAATGGCTATGGCGGACAACAGCCTGAGCAGAAGAAAGAGGACCCAGGGCAAAAAGGTCCTCCGACTGCTCCTGCAACTGGCACAGATAAAAGGTGGAGAAAGTAGAGGCATTTCTCCAGTAGGCTGCCTGCATAACATCCGACAACTTGCCGGAGTTAGAATAAGCCCAAGAGGTGGATAGTGCCCGCACCTCGTGGGCAGAAATACGATTGGTAATACAATCGCTAGCTGCTAAACGACCGTAAGCCATACGAATAGCAAAACAAATCCATCGAGAAATGGATTGAGGAGAGATCTTCTGTCGACCCGGAATAAGAGACAGAAAAAAACGTTTCCTGCCTTTCAGTATGAAACGTGTCCGATCGAGATAAATGCGAATAGCATGGACCAGACAGAGCAAAGGGCGATTACCCTCAACAGAAGGAAGAGCCCTGATACAGATAGGAGGAGGAGTAGTATCTGGTAACTGATTCCTGGCCAAAAAAGAGCAATCAGTGGTAAAAGTAACACTGTTGGGAGAGCTCCTAAAAAAGGCCGGGTCAACCGAGAGGGCGTGAAGCTCACTAACCCGTCTGGCCGAAGCAAACGCCATCAGAAAAGCCGTCTAATATGTGAGAAAATGCATATCCACATGGGATAAAGGTTCGAACGGCGCCCTCCCCCCCCCCTTCCCCCCCCCCCCCCAAGTAAAGCAGCACCCACGAAAGAGTCCAACGTGGGGTAAGCTGCAAAGTCCGAGGCTTGGAGAGGTAAGGATTAGTGCCGATATGACGCTTCCCCACATAAGAAAAAGTCTCTGAAAGCATGGACCTGTAACCCTTGATGGTAACAGGCTGGAGACCCCGAGAATCAAACATATACCAGAAACTCCTCAATATGTGAAATCGAAGGATTTGCATAATCAACATAGTGATCAGCACACCATCGACAGAAGACCTTCCATTTAGCTGCATCAGCTAAACCAGTGGAGTGCCTCCTTGAAGAAGAAATGCACTCCACTGCTCATCTCGAAAAACCTCTACAGAGGAGACAGGACCTGACAAAAGATATGCGTGAAGGCACAATGAAGTCGGGTCGACGTGAAACCTCCTCGGGCGACCTTGACAAAGGTCGCGACGTAGTGGGAGATGTGCCGGAACCGCCGCCATCAGCGAGCGGAGCTGATTGATCCACACCCGCTGAGGCGACAGGGGAGCGATCAGAATGATTCGACAACTGCAGGTTCGAATTTTGGCTAGAACCTGAGGCAGAATCGGAAACCGGCAGGAAGGCGTAGCTCACTAGACCGTTCCAATCGAGTGACAGAGCGTCCACGGCAAAAGCCAGAGGATCTGGACACGGGGACACGAAAGTGTCCACATGATGGTTCCAACGAGTCGCAAAGAGGTCGATGTGGGGACGTCCCCAGAGATCGCAAAGCGACTGGAACACTGCCCTGTGGAGCATCCACTCGGTGGAAATAACCCTGCCCTCTCGGGACAGGGAGTCGGCTAGGACGTTCCGACAACCGGGAATGTGACGAACAACCACTCCGGCGTGAACATCCTGAGCGAGCAGTAGAAGATCCCGAGCTAATTCGTACATCGGAACCGAGTGTGTGCCGCCCTGGTTCCGAATGCAAGCAACCACTGTCGAATTGCCGGACAGCAGAAGCACCTGGCGATTCGACAGGTGAGAGATCCACTGCCTGAAACTCAGAAGAAGAGCAAGAAGCTCCTTCTGGTTGATGTGTAGAGCTGCTTGATCCTGGTCCCACATCCCGTGTAGGGAAAGACCGAGAGGATCCAACGTCACACCCCATCCGAGATCGCTGGCATCTGCAGTCAGAACATGATCGGACGTGGGTAAGTCCAATGGAACACCCTGCGTAATCCACTGAACATCTGTCCAGGGAAGAAGGTGAGGATAAAGAGATTCCGGAAACGGAAGCACCTGATCCAGAGAATCTACATTCGGCCTCCAACGACTGAGCAGAAAGTGTTGGAGAGGTCTGACATGCAGCTGGCCTAGAGGAATGAGATCAGTCACCGAACCGCAGAGACCGATCAGCCGGAGAAAACTCCGAGCGGTCGCGGACTGGGACAGAGTCAGAGCAAAAGCCGAGAGAATCACAGCCTTGGCCTGGGGAACCGCTACTAAATTGAATTGGGTTTGGAAAGCCATCCCCAGATGACAAAACGACTGAGAAGGGACCAGGTCCGACTTCTCCTCGTTGACTCTGAATCCTAGCGACGTGAGCAAGCTCAACAGAGTGGCGACATCCGACTCCAGTAAGGCAGCATTGGAATGCCTCTGGAGGATATCGTCCAGATATGCCGAAGTAGTCACCCTGGACTGTGTGCGATGGAACGCTATCACATGCGACATCAGTCTGGTGAAGGCCCAAGGAACCAGGCTGAGGCCGAAAGGCATGGCCTTGAACTGGCAAACTCGCCCCAGAAAAGCGAACCCGAGATACTTCCGTGACGCCCGATGCATCGGAACGTGGAAGTAAGCGTCTCGCAGGTCGATGCTGGCAGCGAAATCTCCCTGGTAAATTGATTGGCGGACCGACCTGAAAGTCTCCATGCTGAACTTGGGAGCAATGATAGACTGGTTCAGGATACTCAGATCGATAACCGGTCGGAGTCAGCCGTCCTTCTTCGGCAACAAGAACAGGCGGGAATAGAAACCCACTGACTGAATGTTCTTGATGACCTCGATCGCCCCCTTTGCCAGGAGATTGCCAATCTCCGTGGACAAAAGTTCCCAACGTAAAACGCCTGAAGGAACTGGTTGGAAGAGGCACCCTTGACAGAGTGGGGTGCCGTCGGAAGGATATTCGCTCGGACCGAACAACATCTAACACCCACGGATCGGATGTGATGGTGGCCCAATGGTCTGCAAACTCTGCTATCCTTTCTCCAACCTGGGACGAGTCGAGGTGAGGACCTTCATTTCGAGCCCCGACGAGGCCCGCGAGAGGAGAAACCAACTCCTCTACTAAATGAAGAATCCTGAGACTTCCCACGATTCTGCCGACCTTTACCCGTACCCCTTGAGTAACAAGTAGAGGCGGCGGCAGAAGGACCAGCCTTTTGCTTCGCAGAGGAAGCAGAAGGGTACTTGTTAGGCTTGGAACAGCCCTTGCCTCCCCTAGAAGGCTGATCAAGCTGACGAAACAGCAGCTGATCTTTGGAATGACGTAGGACGTCATCCCGGACCGTCGACACGGAACCATGGAAAAGTTACGGACCTGCCAAAGAAGCAGATCGAAGAGCAGCATGCTGCTCCTCGGGAAGGGATCGTCCTGTGTCCAGCACAGCGTCCCTTCGAACTAATGCCAGATTAGCCGTGTTACAGGCATGCGTGTGAGTAAGATGCATAAGCGCCTTGGACAGTGCACGCCAAGGAGCCTGTACCTCATCAAACTTATCTGGAGGCAGATAAGCAGCCAAAGCTGAGACGACGTGATCTGAGAGAGAAAGCATGCCAAGCATCTCTCTAGATAAGCCCAACGTGGACTCCAGAGTCGTCATTGGAATGACGGCAGACTTGGGCTTGGAAAGCCCGAGGAAAGTGGAGTCCTGATCCAGAACCGTCAAAGTCTGACAGACCGACGGATTGGCGGAATCGTAGGAACGATAACTCACAGGAGGCAAAAAGGTGTCAACCCTGGTGAAGAACGAAGTCTTCAGAGCCTTGGAATTCAGCTTGGAGTCCAATGCTGAAAAAGCTTCAACCACCTGTACCGACTGGCACGGTCGAAGGCGCCCAGAAGCAGGTTGCTCCATAGGCTGTAGGCGCTGACACTGTCGGCTGGTTAACAGGTATGATCAGGCAGAAACCCAAACACAAAGTCAAGAGCTGCCCCCAAGTCCGAAGACTGCTGGCTCTCGACATCAAGCATGTCGGACTCCTCCCCAGAGTCGGAAGACACATAGCCCATCGTGGGCAAACCAGCCGACGCCTCCCATGGTGTCGGGACACGAGGCGAATCAGAAACCGGCCCGTTTCCAATCCCGGGAGGCGGTGCCATAGGAGGCGCCTGGAAACCACTCGTTGCCTCACTGGAAGCAACAGGAAGGCTCTTTGATAGAACCTGAGTGAGTAAGGAGAGGGCCTCCCTAAGCTCACTGCCCGTATTGGCCGGTTCGACAGGGGAGCGAACCAGCAAAGTGGCTTCACCTCTGACCCTCTTAACCAGCGAAGGGTCACGATCCTCCAAAACACCCGACGCGGGATGACGGGCAGCAGCCGAAACATCTGAAGGCAGACGTGTATAGGGGTACGAGGCACCCCGAGGATCAATATAGCGAGAACTCATGAGAGTCACCACGGACCTCTGCGGGGCAGAAGGTCCAGGCTGCACAAAAGGCGTTGGTCCCCCAAAACTGGTCGAGTGGCCAGAATGAGTGGACGGAAACGCCACGGAGTTCATAGTGTCTCCACTAAGAACATCCGAATCCAAAGACACAACTATGGTGCTCGACGGCATAGAGCCCACAGAGATGGGTTCGACTGGCAGCCCCTTCCAACTTTGCCGAGTTGAAGTCAGGGAAGGCTGAGGCCGATATCCCACGTCTACAGTACCAGACATTCCTGCAGTCCCCTGCAGCGAAAAGCCGAGGCCGGCTGAAACTGACGACGAAGCAGACGGACCAGCAGTAGTAGTAGTATATACGTCGGGAGTCGTTGAGGCTGGTGGAATAGTGGAGAGAGCACACCTGCTCAGCTCCGAAGGAGGAGTCACAACCCTAGTGACAGCCTCAGATTTCGACTGGAGGGGGACCGTAGTCCCGGAACCAGGCACCTCTTCACCAGAACACTCAATGGCTCCCGCAGTATCCACTACAGGAAAAGACTGCACATCCCCCACGGAGGAGGAAAAACTCTCACCAGACAAGGTCGGCTCGGGAGCCCCCGAACGACCATGTTCTCCTTTCCTGCGGGAGGCACGGCCACGAGAACGAACAACACGGTTAACTGACGCCCAGAAAGTGGATGACCATGATCCACAGACACCACATGGCCACTCGGCCGAACACCCATTACAGGAGGAACAAGTAGAATGTAAATCGTCCACATGCTTTGGCAGCAGACATTGCCTACAAGGAATTGTCCTGGGCATGATAGAGGTGAGAGGAGCAAAGAAGGTGAAATCAGAAAACAGAAGAACACCCCCAAAGAAGAGAGAAAGGTGACAGAAACAAAGACCCCAGACGGTCGACCGGGAACCACACAACAGGATGACTACTCTCAAAAGAGAGAAGAAAAACTGTAGGAGTGGTACCCCACTGACACCTAACTCTAACACAACTAGAAAATTTAGCAAATTAAGCATTAACAATAATTGTGAAAAATGATAAGTCCGAACCGCATGGCACATGAAATTCGCGCGCGACTCGAGAGAGAACAATTAAAATACATTATGGATATATAATATTGCAGAGAATATATAGAAAACTGTTCCTGAGAATACAAAGGATACACTGATGCACTATGAATCAGGAATCAGCAAACAACGAGCTGGATAAACACTGATAAGCATGCAGAAACATCTCGACACAAGGCGGATGACAAAAAGAACAAGGGCAACGCCCCCGGTCCCCCGACCAAGATGGCAAATTCAAGGGAGCTGTTAGGATGAAATTTGTTCGCAGAGCATGGCCATTTTTTAACTTGACCTGTATTTCCAACCAATTAAACCACATACTTAGTTTCGTTTCAATCAAATGATCCAAAGTAAAGTAATCATCCGGACAACACAAAAACCGTATTTTCTAAGTCGAAAAAGGGGAATAAATCCAGTAAAAATCAGTGGAGCGTGCCCATTTTCGAACTTGACCTGCATTTCCACCCAAATAAGCGGCATACTAAATTTCGTTTCAATCAAATGATTCTAACTAAAGTTATCATCCGGACAACACAAAAACTGTATTTTTTAAGTCGAAAAAGGGGAATAAATCCAGTAGAAATCAGTGGAGCATGCCCATTTTCGAACTTGACCTGCATTTCCACCCAAGTAAGACACATACCAAATTTAGTTTCAGTAAAATCATCCAAACTAAAGTTATCATCCGGACAAGGGTGTGATGGACGGACGGACGGACAGACGCACGGACGGACACTGCTGATTATAATAGTCCCCCGAAGGGTCGGGGGACAATGAATCTTTAGCGACGGTATATGCGCACTGGCAACGGAAGTCGTGGAGTTGTACTTGGGAGAGAGCGTCCCGTACTGGGTCTGCGCTGGTTGCACTCGACCCAGTTTTGGCTTTCTTTTTCTTGGTGCTGTTGCACCACTTTTCTTTTCCAAATTGCTTGAGAAAGACAAAAATAGAGAGTATTTTATCCGAGTTAGGGACTTCCACTGCAGTGCAAGCCTGTAGTATACAATTGTGAGTAGGTTGATAAGAAATTTCCTCATATTGCACTAAGTTAAACTTGAATTAAAGCTGTGATTTGGGCCCCCATATGGAGCCCAAAAGTGAATCAAAGGGCATGATTTTAAAAAGAAGCTAGAGAAAAGGGAGCCCAAATATTAAACCAGGGACTTGAATTTAACAAACTTCGATCAGGCTCTCCCAGGTATGGTGTATTTCATATATTGAAAGATTCTGATTCAGATGGGGGTTCATGAAAAGATCTTGGAAGAATATCCTTTATTGAACTAAATTAAAATTTGAGCTTCCATAGGGGGTCCAAATATAAATCCTGGGCCATTATTTGAAAAAAAATTGAATTTGAGCCCAATGTTGTACATCAAATGTCAAAAGATTCTGACTGGTAGATCTGAAGAAAAAGATTTTTAAAGGATAGTCCCCTTAAGGCACTACGTAAAATTTCACCTCCCACAGAAAGCAGTGTCATGCTGTCGGGTGACAATTTAGCCAATCCATGATTCCTACAGACAATTTAGCCAATTCATGGTTCCTACAGACAATTTAGCCAATTCATGGTTCCTACAGACAGTTTAGCCAATCCATGATTCCTACAGACAATTTAGCCAATCCATGGTTCCTACTGACAATTTAGCCAATCCATGGTTCCTAGAGACAATTTAGCCAATCCATGGTTCCTGCAGACAATTTAACCAATTCATGGTTCCTACAGACAATTTAACCAATTCATGGTTCCTACAGACAATTTAGCCAATTCATGGTTCCTACAGACAATTTAGCCAATTCATGGTTCCTACAGACAGTTTAGCCAATCCATGATTCCTACAGACAATTTAGCCAATCCATGGTTCCTACTGACAATTTAGCCAATCCATGGTTCCTAGAGACAATTTAGCCAATCCATGGTTCCTACAGACAATTTAGCCAATTCATGGTTCCTACAGACAATTTAGCCAATTCATGGTTCCTACTGACATCAGAGAATTAAAATCAAGCCCTATTTAACCTTTTACCAAACATGAAAAGCAGACGACACTTGTAAACAAAATTCTAAACTATTTTTTTCCGTTTTTTGTTTCAACTATAGTGCACTGGCACAGTGTCGAAGCTGCGACGATTCGTGCAACGCCAATGATGTTCTAAAACTCGTTGGTGACAAAAAAAGTTGTTGGTGACAAAAAAAACTTGTTGGTGACAAGTCTATAAATGTGACAAACTATCCGAATGACATGCACTATTGAGAGGCTGGAGACATCATGAAGATACCAAGTATGGTGTCACTCCATCAAATATTTTAGGAGTTATATTATATTTATGTTATTATTCAGTTATTTATTGATGTTTAAGGTCACATACTTATACACAAATGGTTAATCGTGACCGTGACAGTTTTACGAGGGGAGGAAGCCGAGGACCCAAAGAGAATCACCAAGCGTCGACGCGCAACTGTCAGCTCCTCAACATTCTAACTCTGTTCAAGCTCCGCTCAAGAAGGGTTACAGCGGTTGAAGACATGTGCACCATCCATGTGCAGTACGCTTTAGTACACGGCGTCATCGTGCCCCCATGTGGGCAACCAGGATAAAGTAGTGCCTTGCCCAAGGACACAACGCGGGTCATCCTGGACGGGGATCCAACTCGTGACCTTTAGCATAGAAGTCCAACAGTCTACCACTGAGCCACCACGCTCCCTTTTTAGGAGTTATGGTGTTTTTTAAACTCATTGGTGACAGATCGACAGACTGACAGACATACATTGCCACATATAGAGCTGCTCGTCGCAGCTAAAAATATAGGTTAAGACCCCTCACTTGAATGATCTCATTCCAAAAAGGGGTCATAACCTATGTTTTTGAGACAAAAAATAATGAAAATTAATTGACCACTTTTGTGAATGGTGCTGGCCTGTTTTGGTCGTTACGTTGAGTAAAGGATTAAGCACTTTTCAAGGATTCTGAGCATGATTTTCAAGGACAATTATAATGCTCATATGAACTAATGAGAGCATGAACAACACAAATAACTTCAGCCTCGAGGACCTGATTAATATGGAAAACCAAACGAAAGTATCAATGACACAACAGTTCAACTTGTCCAAGCTAATCACTGGACTAAATAGAAAGATCTAGCTATGTCAAGTCATTCAATCAAGTCTCTACCAAAAGGACCTCACACCAAAGCTACATATGAAATCTGAAAAAGATCGAGTGAGGATGCTATCTGTAGAGTGCACTAATGGAATTGTTGACAATTTATATGCAGACTTTTAAATTCATTTATTTTGGACACATCCTTTTGCCCTAATTTGGGCACATTAAAACCAGAAATAACAGCTTTATCCTGTTATGTTGTATTGTCATGCCTTTCTTTGTGTTTCTATGGCCATATTATGATGGAAGTTATTCTCAAATGTAGAAGAGGCAGTTGGAATTAATATATTTTTCTTGATGTCTTCATACCTTCTCTAATTTGGGCACACCTGTAAATGTTGTGAAACTGGAGTAATCTAAAGGCCTGTTATATGTCAAATCAAGATAACCGATGGTGGCCACGTTTTTAAACAAAATTCAGAAGAATTTGATGGCTCCCATGTAGACAACACACTAAAGCTACAAATTTGAAAAAAGGTTGTGTGAGACACGTGGACTGTATGGTGTGCTAATGGAATTGTTGACAATTTATATGCCAAATCCAAGGTTGCTGGCAGACATGTTTTTCAACAAAATTCAGAAAAATTCAATAGCTTGCATCTGGACAGGACACCAAAGCCACATATGCTGGTTTCTTTGGTAATCAGGCTTATTTTATGAAACATAAGTAAACCTTTAGCTTTACAAAAGCCATCATTAAATTAGATAACTGAAATGATGGAGTCCTTCCTTCAACCACTGGTAACTCTGCATGTGCCTTATGAGTAAGTTATAGAGCCTTGACGTTGCTCGCTATTTTTCGGAAGTTCCCCTCTTGGTACTTCTTCCACCCAGAAAGCTGTCCTGACGTGATTTGGACCAGTTACTGAAAGTGTTGTTATCCCTCCCACCTCCAAAAAACAAAAACAAGCAAGCACCCAGGGGGGGGGGGGGGAGGAAGGGGGCAAATCAGGGCTTGACAATTCAGAATTTTGGTGGACCAATTTGAAGGTTGCCCCATCACATGTTCATTAACCTTTTGATCTTTTGCGCCAATTTTGGGGGGTTAACTCTTAACCTCACATAGCTTTCCTCCAAACTTCAGCTGGTTCCAATGATATCCATATTGGTATGGATTTATTGAGAAATTGCCATGATGTGTGAGGTTGTGTAAGCCACACTTAGGCTAATTTTCTGGGCATTTTTGCCATTTTGTTAGGTAAAGGCTTAACCTCTTGGTTAAGCATTATAATTGGCAGATTTGGGGATGTGAATTTTGTTGAGAAATAAAAGTCATTTTATCTTTTATCATTGTTACATGTCTTCTTACATCATTACCTTCCAATCAAATCTCCAATTATGAAACTATTCTTTGGTTAACCTATAAAGAGGTCTCCCAAAAATCTTTTTGCATAACCTACAGGCGACCCGTCCTATAGGTTTCCCCAATTGTCAAGCCCTGATTCCGAATGCAGCAACCGGAAGGACCTTGAGGCACGAACCCTTACCAGGCCCTCTCCCTCGCCAGCCGAGAGGCCATACCACTTGGGCATCAGCATCGATTCACTTTCTACCTCAACACCAAATACACCTTAGATGGCCAACCCGTCTTGGCGACCCAGAGGTTCTCTTGCAGTAACTGTCCACTACATCAGAATTTGTGTGTAAACAAGCTGACTAGAAACATTCATCGCTCAACACCACTGGAGTGTTAAATAAATATTAGCGATATATATAAGCACATATTGTTTTGTATAACTAGTACAGGGCACAGTACAGTCCCTATGTATCTGACGCTAGCGGGATTGGCCAGTCCGTGGTGGGTATGTTAAATCCGTTAGGTGTGGTGTGGTTCAACCCATCAGCTGCCCAGCGCGCAGTTGCAGACCGTACTTGCTCAGGACAAGGGCACCGATACCGATGGGCCACATGCTTCGACCCACTGCCTGGGGTCAGCGGATACTGCAAGAGTGTATCGGCGGTCACAGCTATAAATGACACTCCATGGATGTGTGAAGGCAGCTGGCCGGGTTCGGCCAGTCAGAGCTGCACATCCAGCCAAGACCCATAAGCATGTGGAAGGTTTCCCCCGTTTCGCTCTAATTTTCCTCTTTTTTGCTCCAATTTTCTTTGTGACTACACTTTACGAAATTGCGTGACCCATGTCTTAACAGCACACAGTGTGATTGACAATCATAAAAATAATTCACAACCAGTTAAACTCATTTATTAAACATATTCGCTCTGAATAGATTCACAACGAATACTTTCACCGAGAGGTTTCAGTTTTACACGGTCGTTGAATCTATTCAGAGCAAATACTTTCACTAGTGTAGGACTTAACACTGCACACTCCGAGTCTACAGGGTGAAACAGGACTGGTCAAGCCCCCTGCAACCCTCACGGCTATTGATACGCCTACTGTGAAAGTGTCGTTATTGTATGCAGGGTTACGGTTGGATTACTCACGCTTTGGTTTCTGTCGAGAGAGCCACTGACGAGCCACCACAAGAAGCAGATATGCGACATCAAGAACCATGGGTCACAGGTTTTCGGCCAGCCAGCCGAAGTTTTTGTGAGTAGATTGAGCAACCACGAAACAATGGAGCCTATAATTCTGCATAGCACAGCCACCGCATTTCCAGCTAGCCAGGATGCACCCCAGAGCCTTTAGGTGCTTTTTCGCCCACTCTTTGAGGCCACCCTTATCAGATAACATGTGGGTGGAGTGGGAGTGGGGGAATTTCCACCCCCACCGGTCAGAGAAAGTACTAGGGTCGAGATTGCCATCCCAATCACTGTGAGGATAGGCGCGATCATAATCCCATCCCCGGAAGAGGGAGCGAAAGCGCTTAGCGAGCGTCATGTCCTCACTGAGGACTGGATTGATCGTTTCTGATTCAGTTGATCTGAGATCGAAGCGCCTCTCAATTCGTTGCGGTTACCTCCAAGCGGGAACCTAGTTCATCTTCCAAGTTGCGAAAGAGTTCTGCTATTCGGGGTCTATTAACTGATCAACTTGAGCTTCATTGAGCTTTCTTTTCTCCAAAGCGATGTGTTCATCCAGCTCGGACAGTCTGGCCAGCTTGTTGGTTAACTCACCTCAGATGGTCTGCATTGCCCTGTCGAGTCCACGGAGCTCTCCGATGCTGTAATACAAACCCGTGGTATCAAGTGGAGGGTCATTCAAGGTTTTAAGCACCGTTTCTTCCTCCTCAGTAATACTTTCCACGTTTTTAGTAGAATTTAAAGCAACTTTAGCCACCTGTCCTAAGTCTTGCAATTCTGTAGTATCCGATCCTATCCTAGCAGCCGCTTCACCCAACTCACTGTAACAGTTATTGACTCACAGTGTTTCAAGCGCCTTTGGCTTAAGCGCCTTGCCTCCTTGTGTCCAGTCCGTAAACCCCAACTCATTCCGGATGATCTCACCACAGCCACGCTTTCCAGCAATTGTTGAGGGAGCATGGGGTACGCATGGTTTACTAACAATGTCTATATCTGGATGGGCCTTCAGCCTCAGCCACCCATTTTTGTCGAGCTCAAATTTGGAATAGTCACGTAGATAAGGAACCATCAGACAGATTCTGGTAGTAGCTATTGGCAGCCTCCTCCAAGAGCTCATGCTGCAAAGAAGGTATTTTAACGCCCGTCTCTTGTTCTCGTTCCGAAGGCATGACAGCTCTGTTGTCAGGGGCCCATGTAAAGCTAGTTTCATCTTCCAACTCATCATCATCGTCCTGTTGTCTTGCGAACTCTCGTCGAGGTCAACGTCTGCCATTGTATTGAAGACTGATCCGTTATATGTTCATTACATTCAACATGTCTTCAAGTCAATACGGACGCAAGCTCAACCCATACCGCAGACTACGAGAGCCTCTTGGGGTAAAGGGAGGTTGGCAGTCGGTTGTGATCACGCACAACCCTAGTACGATTGGCCCGAACCAACAGCTCAATATCTGGTTCCCCAACCTCGGGCCACCCATGACCTTATCGTACCAGGTACAGTGTGCCTAGCCTTTGCAGTCACCCTGAACTCAACCGATAACAGGTCAGTCGTTCAGAGTCTTGGCCGTGTCATCGTCAAAAAAATGGCAATCATAATCAGCGGGAACAAGGTGATGTCGGGTGACGATGCAGACGTGTACCACTGCTACCTTGATCTATGGAAGACAGCCTCCAAGCGAAAAATGCGCACTACCAGGGCATTGATACCTCAGCGATAAGAAATGCTACTAAGCTGCGGGTCGGCGCAGAAGACAAGGCTGACACTGTTGTTGTAGACAAGGCTATCGCTGATGCCTGTGGCAATCAGTTCTGTATCCCGCTGGACTTTGAACTCCTCAAGGCTCATATGCCTTTCTACCAGAGTGCGCTTGGGGATCGGCTCGAGTACGAGCTGACATTCAATGATTACAGTCAAGTGGTCCTGGTCGCAGACTTTTCCACTGACAGTTATACCACTGATAATATCTGCCTGGAATATGAAATGGCCTCCGAATCTGAACTTGCTCGCATTGTCCGCACCCAGTATGCTGGTCGTCTCACAATCCTATACGATCGCGTCCTTTGCCATCGCAAAATGACCAAAGACAAGAGCGAACATCAACCTCAATGTTGCTGCTAAGAGGATGAAAGGGATCCTGCTGCTGTTCGAGGAAGCTGGTGCAGCTTTCGGTACGAAGACTGAGGTCTTTTATAAGCCCAAGATCACCAAAGTTGAGGTTATCATTGAAGGGATGCCCAATCAGCTGAACTCCCAGGGATTGCGTGCCTACCAGAAATGGAATGAAACCACTCGGCACTTTGAAGCTTGCCTCAGCAGCAAAAGAGATCTGGAGGTGGCACTGGTCGCAAAGGAGCTATCCCTGCTGATGCCACATTGGGAGAGTTCTTGACCAACAAGTATGCACTATGGCTTGACCTGTGGACCTCGGATGATGGTAGACTACACGGCAGTGGTCGGAAAATAGAAAATGCCAGTGAAGGTATCACTATCCAGATCACAAAGACAGCATAGGCGAGTGGTGCACTTAACATATATTTGTTCCTTCTCATGGATGCGCAGCTTAACATTGAAAATGGCCGGTTCACCAACATAATTTATTAGTGACCTTTTCCTAACGGAGCCCCACGCAGTCATTATTTGTGGTCAAACAGGCTGTCAGACAAGACAGTTTTCGCTCTGGACCTGCTGGAGGGAACTTACGAGGGCGAGTTTTGGCACATTGTGGTGCTCTGTCCCACAATCGAATACAACAAAAGATACCACAATGGTCAATGGATTTGGGATAACCCCGATGTGCACACAGCAAATCCTGATGAACACCACTCATATCTACAGGCCTTTGATGAGATGTTCCGGGGAGCCAACCTTGTACATTATTGACAGTTGCTTGGCTATGAAAGCTTTGACACAAAAGAAAGACATGCTGTCTGAGCTAGCCTTCTCGGGTTGTTATGTGCAGGAGAGCGTTTGGCTTTTAACTCAGAAGTATAACTCTGTCTTAAAGGATCTCCGCGAGCAGACCTGATGGGCTTGCCTGTTCCACTGTAAGGACAGACAGCTTCGAGGACTGTCTACAAGAGAATGATGTGATTGGAAGACATGAGGAACATGTGGAACGTGTAGCAGTTTGCCAGGTATTGGCAGAGAGCAAGCATGCCCGGCTAGTGTTAAAAACAGACCAACCAACAGGTCTTCCCGAATTGGGCGAACGGTCGTTTCGTTCACCCAAAGGTTACCTAAATTTTTTTAGGGCGAGCCATTTTTCCGTTCGCCCAAATTAAAACATGTAAACCAAACAAAAGTGATCCTGAACAAGTGTTTGACCACCGAGGTGGTATTAGTCCCCTACGGCGCTTCTGTGACATAAGGTGTTTTTGTCACAGAAGACACAAGAGTATATAAGCATCTTGGATTTTGAAAAAAAAATATTGAGCGTGCATAATCCCCTCACAGCCCTTTATCCATGTACCACATATGAAAGGCGTAGCTTGAACCATGTTGGAGGGAGGGGTGGTAACATAAAATAGAGAAAAAAGCTTAAACCCAACAAAAATGGCCGCCATTCTGCCATCTTGGATTTTGAAAAATAAATATTGACTGTGCATCATCCCCTCAGAACCATTTATCCATGTACCAAATATGAAAGGTGTAGCTTGAAGCATATTAGAGGGAGAGGTGGTAACATAAAAACAGACAGACAGACAGACAGACAGACAGACAGAGACAGATGTTAGATTTTGAAAAAAAAATATTGAGCGTGCATAATCCCCTCACAACCCCTTTATCCATGTACCATATATGAAAAGTGCAGCTTGAACCATGTTGGAGGGAGCAGTGGTAACATAAAATAGAGAAAAAGGCTTAAAAAACACAACAGAAATGGTTGCCATGGCGCCATCTTGAATTTTGGGGAAAAAAAATATTGAACACGCAACATCCCATTACAACCCTCTATCCATGTGCCAGATATAAAAAGTGTAGCTTGAATCATGTTGGAGTGAGGGGGGGTAACATAAAATAGAGAAAAAAGCTTAAAAAACACAACAAAAATGGCCGCCATGCTGCCATCTTGGATTTTGAAAAAACAATATTGAACGTGCATCATCCCCTCCCAACACTCTATCCATGTGCCAAATATGCAAAGTGTAGCTTGAACCATGTTGGTGGGCGGGGTGGTAACATGAAAATAGAGAAAAAAAAAAGCTTAAAAAACACAACAAAAATGGCCACTATTCTGCCATCTTGGATTTAAAAAAAAAAAAATTGAGCGTGCATAATCCCCTCAGAACCATTTATCCAGGTACCAAATATGAAAGGTGTAGCTTAAAGCATGTTGGAGGGAGAGGTGGCAACATAAAAAAAAGAGACAGACAGACGGATGGATGAACAGATGGACGGACGGACGGATGGACGGACGGACTGACGGACGGACGGACGGATGGACGGACGGAGTGCAATCCTATAGTCCCCTTACGGTTCCCGTAGGGGACTAAACATCATGCTCAGATCATTGTGATTTTATTTCGTCATCGGATTTTCCGAATTCATTCCGTCATAGTTGATTCTATAACTTTGCAGCGATCGTGTGCAATCGTCTTCAACGCCATGCTCGATGTTGACCTTTCATTTTCGCAATAAATTTCCAATGTCAAACTAATGTTTTAGCATTTTCTAAATAAAAGAATATAAGTATAGTTTCCCTTGTGAAAAACACTTTAAATATTTTGTTATTTTTATAAATATTATTGCAAAAGTGACACAAAAATCGCACGAATATTATGTTAATTAACCGGAACAAACACTGTTACACGTGTACTTTCGAAATAGTGAGAGTAGCGCTCCGCGTTTCAGCATTCTATTGAATGAATGACAGTAAAAGTGTAAAACACTCAATTTTTTGTGCATAAAATACTTACATACAAACCATGTTAAGTAAATTAAAAGTGAAACAAACGACCGAGTCTGTGGGTGTGAAGACATTCAAAAAGAGGCCAAATTCAACTGATTTTAGTTTTGAGGTCGATGAAATGGGTTACCCTAAAAAAATTTAAGGTAACCCGTTAATGGGTTACATTAAATTTAAATTTGGGAAGGCCTGACCAACCACTTATAAAATGTTGCGATAATGGAACTATATTGTGGGATGCAGCGATTCTCGTGACCCAAGCACTAAATATAAGTGTGCAGGAATGGGCAGCATTGCACATTGTTATGTGCTATGTTAGACGCAAATGGCGCATATGTACATGTATACAGACCATGTATTGTGACGATATCATTGAGCAACTACTGGAAGAGCAAGGTGGCGCTGGCCTGAAGGAACAACAGGAAGGCAAGATGGCTGTGGATCTTGCTGTGCCTGTTCCTTTGGAACTACCTAAGGAAAAACAGGTTGATGGGTCCAAAACGCGAAAGGCTGGCTGCATTAGCTTCCGGTGGGCAGGCAAAGCAGTTTATAGGGAAAAACCTCACAACTGACCAGGTTGACGTTATGGACATCAAGAAAATCGATCAACTTTATGCCCAATATGAGGCAGGGCTCGGCGCAGCAATGACAAAAACTCTGGGGGCAGCTGCACTACAACTCTATGCAGGGCGGTCAGAATGTTTCTTCCCATACCCCCAGAGAACCAACTAAAGTTGGTTGCCGATCTTGAGGCAGATCCATTTGTTGGACACGTGCTAAGCAAGTATCACGTGTAAGCTTTATCATCGCTATGGCATGTACTTAGCACTGTTAACCACGATGCTAACCACTGCTGAATACTTGTCAATTTGGACATACCTGCCCTTTAACAAATCAAGACGATGTCATCGATGACAGAGCCAAACCTGCCAATAGCTACTGCAGAAACAGGTGGAGAGAGTGACAGCTGCGCCAGCCACTGGGTCGTTTGTTTGTTGTTCCCGTTCCGAACGAACAGCAACAGAAAGACCCTAACAAGAGGCCCCAGGGGGCCTGAGGGAGCTCACCTGACATGGTAGCCTAAATATCAACCCAGAGATTTGATTTCAACAAGTTGCATCTCCTAGGAAAAGCTTATACCAAATATCCAAAGATTCTGACCAGTGGATCTAAAAAAAAAAGATTTTTAAAGAATATTCCTCATATTGAACTAAGTCATAATTCGGGCTCCCACAGGGAGCCCATATATGAACCCAGGGACTTGGCTTTAAAAAACTTGAATCTCACCCCCCTAAGGATGCTGCACACCAAATATCAAAACATTCCGACTGCTGGATCTGAAGAAGATTTTTAAAGAAAATTCCTCATTTTGATTTTGAACTAAGTTATCATTCAGGCTACCACAGTGAGCCCAAATATGAACCCAGGGACTTGGCTTGAACAAACTTGAATATCCCCCCCCCCCCCCCCCCCCCCCCACCCCTTAGCATGGTGCATACCCAATATCAAAAGAATCTGCCTGCTGGATCTGGAGAAGAAGATTTTTTAAGAAATTTGTCTGAAATGCACTAAATTCGAATTCGGGCTTCTATAGTCAGCCCAAATATGAATCCAGGGGGCCGATTTGAACAAACATGAATCAGATCCACCCCACAATGTAGCATACCAAATATCAAAAGATTCTGCCTGCTGGATCTGGAGAATATTTTTTAAGAAATTTGCATGAAATGCACTAAGTTCGAAATCGGGCTCCAAAATTGAGCCAAAATATGAACCCAGGGGGCCGATTTGAACAAACTTCAATCAGATTCACCCCACAATGTTGCATAACAAATATCAAAGGATTCGGCCTGCTGGATCTTGAGAAGATTTTTTAATGTTTTTCCCATTGCCTAGTGTTAAAAAGTGTTGACTCACCACTTTTTCAAAGTCCTGAAAAAAGTACCTTGTGATCAAACCGATAGGAATTTTTTTTAACCATTCTATTCTACTGGATAAAAGTAAGCTTTATACAAAATAAGAATTCTCTGTGCCGTGTAGTTCTGGAGATATGGCAGTTTTAAGGTTTTTCCTATTTTTAGCTCCCGAGGTTCCCAAGGGGAAATGAGAAAAAAATTTTTTGCATCAATCAACTACTTATGACCCATTATCATCTCATATCAAATTTGGTTCAAATCGACCTCACGGTTCTGAAAATAGAAATTTTAGGCGTGGCCAAAATTTTTGCCCCTCCCATAAGGAAGGCAAATAATGCCCCACAAACTTCTCTTGAACAAACTTGATTCTAAACCTCAAAAGGACTCTGTATACCACATATCAAGTCTCTGCTACTGGTGGTTCATTAGAAGATTTTCAAAAAAATAAGGCCATCTTTTCCACACCCCTCTGCTCAATACGAGCCAAAACCTAATTTGCATAAAAATCAAAATGCCCCTATATAACCACTACTTACATGAAATTTAATTAAAATGTGGCCAATGGTTTAGGAGAAAGGGGCTCAAACACCACCTTCACGCAGAACAACGGACGAAGAGTGATAAGAAAAGCTCACCCTGACTTTCAGTCAGGTGAGTTAAAACTAGAACTATCACTGAAGGTGATTAATACCCCCGCTTTGGGTTTTTAGAGGAATGCACTTCTGGTCATGTAGGCGAAGGCCATAAGGAAATTGATTGATAAATGTAGGAGGAGTTGCGCACACAAGAATTTCATGTAGAAACCCATATTAAATCAAAGTTCAAAAGAGATAACCTGGTTAAAATTGTCGCAGATCAAAAATTTTGGAATATGCGCATGTTCACTAAGTAGTGATGATGTTCGAAAGGTTTCTTCAAAATCGGTTCTTTAATGTAGGAGGAGTTGCGCACATAAGAATTTGTTCGGACGGAAAGACGTACGGATGGATAGACGGACATATGGACGTACAGGGCGATTCCTATATATCCCCCACTTCTTCGAAGCGGGGGTATAAAAAAGTGACCGCCTGACGGGCAGGAGCTGCTACACGAAATTCAAAACAACAAAAAGCCTTGGACCGGTTGCAGAAAGCCAATCTGCATAGAATGATCGTAAACAATGCCGTAGCATCCCAAGCAGTTGATGGACCCATTGGTCCCGTTCCGAAGGAACAATATGGGCAACAGCAAGGCGTCTCGAATTCAATGCATCACGAACATGACTGGTCCCCATGGATTGCTGGGGTGGTTGGGTTGCTAGCTTGGCATTATGGTTCAAGATACGAAGTTCCCAAAGGAACAGGACCAACAATAAATCAGCAGCCAATCTAATGACACTGCCTGTTGATCCGGTCAACCGTAGCGTGGCATCTCTGAACAAGCATTTAAAGGAATCCCCAGACCAATTCTATATGGAGTAGTATATGTACATACAATGTCTTCAGCCAATGGAAAGATGCTGGTCAATCCTGCCTATCACATCGCCGTGGTCTCTGCCCTCGCAATAGGGTATGATTGCTTAGGTAAGATGGCAATGAAGGGAGCCACCCCTAAACTTGACTTCACTGGCTATGACATCGGGATGGTAGACCTTGACGTGGGGCTGGCGACGGCAACCAAGGAAATGCTAATTAAACAAGGACTCATTCCAGCAGATATTATGAAATAAGATGGCCTCGATCGCAATGCTAGTTGGGGGCGCCCTTGTTAACGAAGTGGCCTTCTCTGGCAGCAACTACCTCTTCTCCAAGTTTCGGGATAGCGATGCTGGTGCGGAATGTGTGCAACATGACAAAGCCGTAGAAAAACTAAAGGCCGCCCAGGCAGCACTGTCCGGTAAGCAAACAGAACGCCTCGATTGGATCAACGAAGAACTACGTTGGGAAGGCCATGCCTTGTGCACATTCGAGGATGTTGATGCTGCGAATTGCGAGTATGCACACTTTTTGTTTTTTAGGGTGACGGGTTGGTCTGTTCCTTCGGAACGGAAGGCCATCAAGCTATGCTGTAAAGTAATCCTAAAAGCCTATGAGAGTTGCACAGCAACTACAGATCTGCGGGTACAGTGGGCTCCAGTCTCGGCTGTTCCTTCGGAACAACAGATCCTGTCTCTGCTTGGCTAGTTCTTGGCATATCAACAGCATCATCTCGTTTTTGGAGTCCTGAGGGCTCTCTCGAGATGCCCTGCAGATATCTAACCGGAGTTGGTCTCTTCCTCAGCGAGCATGTGACTGAATTCCTCCTCCGATATCTGGCCACCGGCAACAGCCTTTGAACACAGATCTGCGATGCTTGAAAGCTTGGCCTCCGCTGAGGTGGCGATGGTGTTGTGCTTTTTTTCCTTCTTTGTGAGTCATCGGCTTACAAACTTCCCAAAGACACCAGCCAATCCAAAGGCCCCTGCTGCAGCCTCTAGTGCTATAACCACAGGAATTGCGACTACGTTGGCCAACATCCCAATTCCACCAATGCAGATCCCTATGCCAGTCACGGATAGAAATGTCCCGATGCTATCTGCGATATGCGATATCGACACCTAGCTGGTATTTCTTGCCGAGAGAACACCTGCAGTCTCTGTCGGCCATGAGACAGGCTCTTACATCTCCGATCTCCTGGATGTGGAAAGTATTTACGTCGCTAGTATTGAGTTCTGGATACAAGCCCATTGGTATTATACATCACTTTTTCATGTCTTTAAATCATTGTCCGTCAGTGTCCGTCTGGTAAACCGCAGTCGCTTGAGCTTAGCTGGGCCAAGATATAGGGTATTAAATGCGTAGGTTGGAAAACTAGTATCTGTGACCTTGTACTTGACACCACTTAACAAGAGCAACACATCTCTGCCACGGAAAATGATAAGTTCTTTGCCATTATGTCGAAAGCCATTTTAGGTCAAGTCTAGGCCTGCACGGTTTCTTGGTATTTAGTCATATCGCGATATTGTTTTCAATACCGCGTAGTCGATATTAAAAATGAAAGTGTCAATGACATGGTAGCTCAACTTGACAAACTTGAACTTGATAAATTATAATTGAAATGGCAAAATTGCAGATCATTGGTACCAATTGTTATTTGAAGAAATTTCAACATAACAGCATTGTGTGTGCACAACGTCAGAGTAATCCATGCATTTATAAATGTAAACTAAGACTGGCTAGAGGAAGAATGCTGATACACAAATGCAGTATGTTCCGAGGTTATTGTAAATGGCAACGTTTTTCACAGAAATGAATGCTAATCAATAGCTCTTATATAAAGGTCTTGCCTAATGAGCACACCAAGTTCAAAAACAATCCTATGACAAATGTGGCCTGTAGGCCATGTCAAAGAATGTTGATGCACAAATGCAATAAATTCAAAGATTATTGCTAACAGAAACAGTTTTTGATGGAAGTGAAAAGAAAATCAATAGCCCCTATCTTTGCCACACTGCATAAGCATACAAAGTTTCAAAACAACCTGATAATGAATGTGCCGTTGGAGGCATTCTAAAGGAAGATGTTAATGCACAAATGCACTAAGTAAAAGGTCATTGCTTGTGGCAATGTTTTTTTTTTATGGAAATTCATAAATATACCCTGCAGAGAGTGCAAAGGGGATAAGTTGATGCACAAATGCAGTAAGATCAAAGGCTGGTGATAATGACAAAGATCTGCGGCAACATTCAAAGGCTGGTGATAACGACAATAAAGGTCAGCGGCAACATTTTTTGACAGAAATGGAAGAAAATCAACGGCTCCCATATAGATGTCACCCAACACAAGCACACCAAGTTTGCAAGCGATCCAATCATAAATGTGACCTGCAGGGAGTGTCAAAGGGAAATATTCATGCTTAACTACTAAGTTAACTACTAAGGTTATTGCCAGCCGCAACATTTTTTGATGAAAATCGAAGAAAATCGATAGCTCCCATCTAGAGGTAACCCCAAACAAGCATACAAAGTTTCAAACCGATCTGATCATAAATGTGCCCTGTAAGGAATATATTGATGCCTGACTAAACTAAGTTCAAAGATTGTTGCCAGTGGCAACATTTTTTGACGGACGGAAATGGAAGAAAATCGATAGCTCCAATCTAGAGGTCATCCTAAACAAGCATGCAAGGTTTCAAAGCAATCCAATCATAAATGTGCCCTGTAGGGTGTGCCAAAGGGAAATAGTGAGGTCTGACTAAGCTAAGTTCTAAGAACGTTGGCCGCGGCAACATTTTTTGATGGAAACTGATAGCTCCCATCAAGAGATCAACCCGAACAAGCATACCAAGTTTCAAAGCGAACTGATCATGTGACGTGTGAGGTGTGCCAAAGGAAATTGTGGACGGACTTACTAACGTTTGTACGCCAACGGACGAGAAGTGATGGCAATAGCTCAGCTTGACTTTGTCTTACTGGCATGTAGCACTGGCATGAAGTCGTTGGTTGGTATACCCAGGACTATCTGTATAATTGTGGTGGTACCCTGGCCAGGAGTAAGACGATCAAACTCCCAAAAGAGCTTCATCATAGCACCTCCTTTTACACCACCCAACACATACCCAGCATTGCTTTTGTGAACATAAAAAGCACCTTTCAGGATGTAAGAAGCCAACACACGGCCACTGTTTTGGAGTTTACGGAGCATGTGGCCTCAGCCCAGTTGGAGGCGAGGTTGGATGACCCTGAAGTCAAGTTCCCACCCACCCTGAACAGGGTGCCTATACAGAGGCCACTGACTGGAGACATTCTGGACAAGTTTGTAGCTCCTCCACGAGGCTGAGCCTTCCAGGTTCAAACAACGCAGCTCAGTAAATGTAACTTATTGCTTTGGAACAGGCAGCTCTTTTCTTTTGTATAACCCCTTGGAGAGCTGAAATACATACAATTTGTCCGTCATTTCTGGTTCTCCTAAGCCCTGCGTGTCGCCGAGATCAGCCAGCGAAAAGGTTGTGCGAGGAAATGCATTACGTGCTCCTGGTCCTCCGCTATTCATTGCTGGCATTCCGTAGGAATATTTCGAATATGTAATATTACGGATAGGTGCTGCAATTCAATAGGTCCACCCATGCTATCTAAAACGCAGACTGTAACATTGCCTACAGGGCCTGGGACAAGCCTTTTGTATAGCAAATGAGAGAAAGCTACTGTTCTGCCACTGGCACATTTTTCATTTGCTACAGGTACTGTTCTGAGTAGTATGCTGGGTAGTCCTTTGTGAACATTGTCTGTGGTGCTGACTTCTGGCAGATGAAGGTAGAGCTCCTGGTGGGTCGCAAGTTCAAGGAACTCATCATCAGCTGCTTCCCTCCCCGAGGGATTTTGTTTGTTGCAAATCCCAAGGTGTATGCCAACCCTCCCAGTCTCAGAGACTTATCTGTCTTGAGTCGCAGACGACCCGAAGGTTTGTGAAGATCCAGTACAGCCTCAACCTGACTAAACACCTCATTATTTAGCTCACAAACATTGTAATAGCCAACTGGCACCTTTATCTTCTGCTCAGGGTCAGTTGGGTTAGTTGTTGCCTAGCCTTGAACTAATGTTGCACCAAAGAGGGTAGTAGGTTACTTCGGCAAAGGCAAACTCAAATTGCTCTCCGACAGGGAGCTGTTGGTAGGTCCACAGTTTTAGCGTCAGATAGTGTCACGTACATAATTGTATATTATCATTATAAGACTTCTCCAATATGGCTTTTAGAGGTCCAAAGGATGATGGAATACCCAAGAATGGACAGCAAGCTTGCAACAAAGTTGGCTTCAATCTATTACAGGCATACTGGAAGGGACTCACGGCCATCAAAAACCTTGCTTCCACGGCTAAGGTCACTGAAGATTTGGCTGGGTCATGGCTTAAGAAGCAGGCCATCTGGCAGATTGATATGCCTTCCAGCTGAGCGAAGCACACACATACCACGACCCAAGATGGATGTGTGGCCGTCGACTGAGACCCAACAGCTCTTTCTGCCACACGACCGGGTTATGATCAAAGGTCATACGAAAACCTACAAGTATGCGCTCACAGTCGATGTAGCCTAACGCTATAAAGAGGCTATAAAGAGGCAGAGCCCCTGGCCACAAAAGAGGCCAAAGAGGTCGTGCCCCCCTAGAAAATATATACAAGTGTGGATCACTGCGGTGGCCCAAACTCCTGCAGGTCGATCCCGTGCGCACGTTCATGGGCATGGTGAACCAACTGCTGGCAAAACACGAGACAGAAGCCTGGCATGACCGTGTGGATGTCCACCAGGACCATGGAATTGTGTAGCAGTTCAAAAGTACCCTGGCAGAGGAGCGACACCAACACACTCAAGAAATGAGGTTACCGTCAGGTGAGAGGTCAAGTGAATGGGTCGTTCGGCTACCCGCCGTTGTTGTGGTGCTGAATGGTGAGGTGACTCGCTTAACTAAAAAAAGGACATTTGACACCATCAAGGCCAAGGTTGTGACACAAAAGCCCTCCTCTGATTTCTGATCGCCCGGTTGGCCTCAAGGAGCAGAAGCTCCCCTCCAATGTGGGTGTTTGCTATCTCTACCAGGCAGGCAAGCTGGAGGGGGTCACAGTCGTGCAAATGACCCTGTGTGGTCCCTCCAAGTGTACCAGCTTGGGCACTTGGTCACCAAGCCCGACGAACCTGTCCTCTACAATTTGTTGGAAGGACCAGTGGGAAGTGCTGCTTGTGGTGCCTCCCGACACCCAGCTAAGTACCCTCATCTGGTGGACAGGTCACCCGTTCGAGCTGCTGCATATACTCCATGCGGGAAACGGAGGGAGTGGTAGGCGAGGTTGGACCATTGTAGTAAGTCATCTATAATCCAAACCTTCTGAGGGTCGTGGATAGTGAGACCCTGGCTTGAGTTGACTGTGAGGGCATATCCGAGGTGCCAATCATCGGTCTTGATAGCCTATTCAGTGGACTCAATGGCGACTTCAGCGATGTCATTGAGGACGAGCTCTTCTTCGTGGTCTGTGCCCGGAATGGGAACCATAATGTTCTGTTTTCGGCTGTCCTTGGGGAGGTACAGCAGTGGAACCAGGGTGTCTGGAAAGTACTCTTGGTGTCTTTGAAGCAACAGTTCTTATCCAGGTTGCGAAACTTCTGCCAGCTAGCGAGGATCAGGTCAACTGGCCTCCATTGCTCCATGAAGCGCTCCCACCCACGACAGCTGGGGAGAGCCTTCCGCATCTTAAGACACTGGACCTTAGCCTGGAGGCAGATGCTTTTCAGGGCCTTGAGCACATTTTTTGCCCGGTGGTCTGCCTTGACCTCTTCTTAATAACCCACTGCTTGGCGTAACCAGTCGTGGAGCATCTCACCTGCGATTGGTGGTGGCTGGCCTTGATCACCACAGCAGATAGCCTGGACCCCACACTGTCCAGCCAGTACAAGAACATTTCTAGGATAGGCCAGGACACGGTGCGGACCTCATCCCAGATGATGACACGGGGGATGAACTTCTGGTGTCCAGTCATTCTGACCACTCCACCAAAAGAAGCTATGGTAGGTCTGGGCCTAGATTCCCCTACCCGGCATCTCTTTGGCTAGGCGGCGAGTTGGGGTAAAGGCAAGTGGGTCTTCCACCCTAAAGGCTCGATCGCTCTCGTCTTGCCACTACCATCTCCACCACTGAGGTAACTCAGCCGATGGTGGGTCAGTGGGTCATTATACCTCGGAGCAGTGCTGGGTGGGAGGTCTTTCGTGGCACTACAATACTCTGGATTGGGGAGGTAGTCGGCGTGTTCCTGTGGCATGTATAGCTGCTCACCCTTGTCGTGCCACTGAGCTGGCAGGACATTACACTTTTCGGAAGACTGTAGGGTGGGTTCGTCATGATAGAGGCAGCACCTTGAGCAATAGCCCTCAGGGTGGACTTCTGGTGGTACATAGGCTTGGACACAGCTGAGTTTGTCGAGTATTGTTTTCGTGACATATATGCTGTCTGTCGCCACACGAACTGCCTATTTTTTGTCAAAACACTGTAACATACTGAGGTTAATATGGGCCTTATGATGTCATTGACGTGATACCGTTCTGCATTCCAGAGGCCACTGTGGCCATGTTCGATACAAGCCTTTTGGATGTCATCTAGGAGAGGTGCTGGGGTCAGCTTTCAGTCATTCCTTTCCTTTGCAACGATGCTGGTTGCGTGGTTCACTCGGAAGACCCTGTCAGCTAAGAGACTCATCTCCCACATGGGCACACGCTGCATGGAGGGTTTGATGACTCTCCTGTGTTCTGTAGGTGCGGCCGTCTTGTAGGATGAACTTGTCGACGTTGAGCTGTCTATCCTGGTTATCTCCGAGAAGCCAGACAGTGATTGGCTCATTTTGGGTGGCCTGTTTGACGGCTTCCCAGACGTCACCCTCGTATATGTGGACCTGTCTGGAATGGGGGAATCTGGAATGGGGGAAGTGCAGGTCTTTGGACCAGGTGTGGCTGTTATGGCAGATGAGCTCTCTACTTTCCCTCTCACATCATTTCCTCCAAACTGATACTTGCCACTGTTGTGGATATCCTCACCAGCTTTGTCTTTCACGATGATCGCTCGTTTAAGGATTTTCTCGACCTTGGCCACATCGTCGACTATTGCACCAGTGCCGTGGACTTTCTCTTCCCACTTCTGTATTTTCTGGCGCCTGGTCGAAGTTAGGTCCTGTCCTCTGAGAGAGCCATCAAAGTGCTCAACCACTCTATGGGCAACGCAATTGAGTTCGCCGTCATGCAGTAGAGCCAAGTTGGCAGGGTCAGGGTCTCTCAGAGGGTAGAGCCTGTGAACGACCGCGGTGACAGGGTAAGCATTTTTGTAGTACAGGCTGTCAATCCACGTCAGGGCGCCTGGTTTGGTGTTTTGTGTGATTTCAACAATGCCCTGGCCTTTCTTTTCTGCCTTCAAATGGTCAAACTTGTCTTCGACTACTAAGTCTCCTTCGTCATGCTCGTGCAGGAACTTGATTTTCAAGAGATATTCACTGTCCGGAAGTTGTCCGACAAGCTGTGCAACGCTCGTCTGTCATCCTGGCATCTATGACTATGCGGCCTGCCCGGGCTTCCATACCACCCATGATTTTCATATCCCCGAGATCAAACAGATCATCTCCCTCAATTCCACCATGTGGAGTAGACCGCAGCTGCACCATCAACTTCAGGCGTCGTTTATCATTTCGACCCACAGCTCATCGGCTGGGGACCTTACAGGGAGAGAGACCCGTTCATCCAGGTCAATGAATTGTTGTCCCTCTGGAACCAGGTCTCGCATTTCTGCCAACAGCTCATTGATGTACTTGTCTATACTTGCAATGCTGATTAACTATGTCTATTGCCACCACAGCTCTAAATGGAAATTCCGATGGCCGCCAGCCAGGTGAATATAGTGTAAAACATTTTGTATAATTTTTGTCTCAAATTATTTTTATTAGATTTTAGAATAGGTAAATTTGAGTTACTGTTGTTGATACTCAGATGAGGGGGTGGGAGGTGCATAGCGGTAACCGGTTCTCGTCAGATCACCGAAGATAAGCAACATCGAGCCTGGTTAGTCCTTGGTTACTCAAATTTCTTTCTGTTACCATTATTTATTTACTTTATTAAGGTTTAACGACACTTTAAAAGCCAAGGTCATATCATGTTGTTGACAGTTTTACGGGTGGAGGAAGCCGGCGTACCAAGAGGCAATGACAAGCAGTTGTCAGCACCCCAACATTGTAACTCCGCACTGCAGCACAGACAGGGTTAGACTGGATGAAGACATGCGCACCATCGACATGCAGTACACCTTAGTGCATGGCATCGTCGTGCCCCCAAGTGAACAATCAGGCTTAAGTGCTTTGCCCAAGTACACAACACGGGAGTCCCAATCGATCTCATAGACAGTCACCCATCCAAGAACTAGCCAGGCTCGATGCTGCTTATCTTCGGTGATCTGACGAGAACCGGTTACCGCAATGCCACCACGCCCCCTCCTGTTACCATTAGTTATTATTACACCAACATCTAGTCAAGTGAGCGAATGACTCCAATCAAGCTATCTGTCCAATGGATGCAATAAAAAGCTTATTCAGAGCAGTGCAATGAAAAAAGCAAAAAACTTGCTAGAGTTGTATTCATCCTCTGGAACTTTAGACTACATGCGTCGAGTGTGTTGGAAGGGGGTGGGAAGGAGGGCAGGGTTTTGCTTGAAAAATATCAAAGCTGACTTAACCACTATCATAGCAGATCACTGCGTCCTACTCACCTTTTTTCATCCTGAGCTCCTACATCAGCAATGATTATCTTTGTATGATCTACACCAATACCATTGATCAGTTTAACAACAGATCCATTCATCTTCAACCTGCAACAAAGACAATACACTCTGCAAAATGGAGACTAGACAAGTATTTTGCTCAGTTATATGATCAGAGCAGGTTACATGTACCCTATTCTAATGTATTGCGGTAAAGTACTATTTATTTTCCCCGACGTTATCCCATAAGCTGTAGGTATAGTGGTTATCTGGTTAACAGCTTTTCTAACCGGTTATGCCAATAACCGGCTGCAAAGCAGATAACCGCTATACCTATAGTTTACAGGAAAGCGTTGGGAAAATAAATAGTAATTGACCGCGATACATTAGAATTCTTTTGCTGACGCAAGCATTGTCAAAGCTGCCAAACATTTGTCGATCAACAATGATGTGAACTCGATGTAACATTAAAGGGATTAGGTGTTAGAATGTTCAACGAACAGTTATTTCGGTCACTTGGGCTGTCAAGTCGCGGATGAAATATCACAGAACAGAATTTAATACGTCCAAAACCACCACAATGTGTCATACATTTGAAAATATTGTTGTTAGGAAATAAAATGAACCGCAGACTGTAAAACATCTTTCTTAGATCAAAGATCAAAACATTATGATGTGAGCTCACTGATGATTGATCAGCTTTGATCAGTTCTTATATGTGATCACAGCATTGTTATTACACTGGAGTGATAAGTAGCACATAACACACATTAAAATGATTAATTTTCAGTACATGTACAACACTTTTTTATTACAGCAATGTTAAATACCCAGTATATCATCATGTAGTGACCCCCCACCCCACCTTACCCCTAGTTTAAGTAAGACAACTTACTGAGACATCATGTAAGGGTTACACCACCTATGCTAAGGAGGCGACCTGGGAATTCAAAGTCCTAAGCCCCATCCTTAGCATAGGCCTAGTTATAATTATAATAAATATTGTCCAGTATGTTCTATTTGTATACTGTACAAAGTCAGACTTATCTTTGTAGAACTTTATATTTGTATCATTCCAGTATGTTTTGTGTTTATATAAATATGTTATTGCAATAAATTTGTTATTTTCACTCACAGGTTGTTATCTTCATTTGATTCAAAACAGTCCGAACCCTGTGTGCAAAATGTCCTAACTTCTGTACGAAACGTCCTAAATGGTTTGTGTACGAAACGTTCCGAAATGCCCATGCTCCCCTCTCGGACAATGGGACATATAATAATTTCTTAACACACCCCTTTCATGACTCGCAACATTTTCCCGCCAGAATTTCATTGCGAGGAATAGGCAGATGTAAACGTGTAACTGTTTGTGACATTTGTCTTGGCAGAGAACAGAAAAAGATACTCAAAACATTAGTACATCTTCACTCGATGATTTGATTACATCAAATTCAAGCCACTCAAGGTAAGAGGCCCTTTGCTAATACAGTTAATTATGCCTAAGTACAATTTACAAACTGCCTGAATAATTCTTTAGTAATATCAATGACAATCATCCCTCACTTCAAATGCATGAACAAATTGCACACGAAAACTTTGTTTCAGGTGTACAGCACACCGCGTGATTGTGACTTTCAAATGGCAGGGCCTAGTTTTGCGATGAAGGGTGACCACAGTTACAATGTGTTAACGATCGTTTGCACATCGATGATTTCTGTTGGCACTCAATGGTTTTCGTTTGTTTACTTTTTTGGGAAGTCAGGTGGCAGTGTTTTGAACTGTTTTCTCGCCATTCCTTACTGATTTTGCATTGTAGACAATACAATAATACCAGCAGTTGAAATTAACGGATATCCAGTTGAAATCCAGTTATGTCCAACGGTTAGCCGGTTACAAAAATAGGCCAACCGAGCAACGACGAGTAGCGACCAGCTCCCCGACTAAGTATATAATTTAGTGTTGAAACTTTTAGGGAATTTCATAGTTGACTAATCGGCAGTAATTATTTATTTATTGGAGTATAACGACTCTTTTGACAGCCAGGGTCACCTTGTTGTCGTATGAGAACCATAAGGTTCTATCTTCCAGTGGAAGGGTTAGGGTCGGGGTTCCAGTGGAAGATAGAACCTTATGGTTCTCCCACGACGTTGTGTCGAAGAATTTTATGACTGGAGGAAGCCAGAGTACCCAGAGAACCACCAAGCAAGGGCGAGTAACTACCAGACTCCCCATCGTATACACAAGAAGGGACAGCATTGGTTGAAGACAAGTGCATCATTGACATACAGTACGCCTTAGCACAGTTTCACTGTGCCCCCCATATTGCCAACAGGGATAAAGTGCCTTCCCAAAAACAATGCCAGTTACCTCTGGCAGGGATCAAATCCTGAACCTTACAATTTGAAGTTCAATTCCGTAACCAGTGAGCCACCCCGTCCCAGTCGTCGGTCATTATTTATTTATTTATTTATTGGTATTTACGGTCACATACTTATGCACAATGGCTAATCATGACCGTGACAGTTTTACGGGTGGAGGAAGCCGGTGTACCCGGAGAGAACCACCGAGCAAAGACAAGCAGCTGCCAGCTCCCCAACATCGTAACTTCGCACTACAGCACAGGCAGGGTTAGATTGGTGGAAGACATGTGCACCATCCACGTGCAGTACGCCTTAGTACACGGCGTCATCGCGCCCCCTTGTGGACAATCGGGTTTAAGTGCATTGCCCAACGACACAACACTGGAGTCCGAGTCGATCGCTCAGATGGTCACCCATCCAAGGACTAACCGGGCTCGACGTTGCTTAACTTTGTTGATCTGATGAGAACCGGTTACCACAATGCCACCGTGCCCCCGTCGGCAGCCCTTAGTCAATGACTAAACAACTAGACATCCATCACAACACTACACTATACAAGTAGGGGCAAACAGCACATATCGTTAGACCTAATCTGATGATGAAGTGACAAGAATTTTACAGTTCTAACATGTGGTTTATAACTCATTTTAGGCAGAAATAATTGGGGAAATTCGCGAGAACCAACTGCTAAATTTCTTCTAGCATATTTTAAATGTACATGGACAATCAAACATAATATACTGAAATATATAAAATCTGGAAAAATTTGGCCCCCTCCTCCCCTCCCCATGCATTTGGGGTTTGGTGCCCCCCCCCCCCCCCCCCCCCCCCCCCCCCCCCGGTGGCCTCCAAAAGCTTCACAACACTTTTTCTGAGACCTGAGACCTACATTCCTACTCTTCAACATGTGGTCAGTTAAATTTGGCCTATAATTCACAGTACGGCATTTTTAAATTTTTCTCAAATACTGGAAATATCAATTGAATATTAAAGAACCCTTGCATGGGCTTGACATACATGTATTATATTTTCGTTTAGAAAGATGTCCATGAAACCTTTCAAACAATTGTCAATGTTTAGTGGAGTGTTCAAAAAGAAGAGGCAACTGAAAATTGTTTGCAGGCTCATGTTAGAAATCAATTAAAAATCAGTTTTTCATTTTCTGTCCACTGGTGACTTTTGGGGGTGAACTGATATTCTGACGAGGTACACTTGGTAGGTTAATATGTCGTGCGGAAGCATTTCCAAATGAGTGAGAACAATCAAAAGCGTGTAACAACTATTTATTCATAAACAAGAGGCCCCACGGGGCCTTAATCGCTCACCGGGTAAAGTGATTCAAACAAAGTGGTTGAAGGAAGTATTTGGGGTCACATTCAGTTAGACATGGTTCATCAACACTACAAAGGAATAAAGTCATGACAGACAAATTTTATGGAACTAGCGACATGGCTTGAACAAACTTGAATCTTACCCCCCTAAGGATGCAGCATACCAAATATCAAAACATTCCGACTGCTGGATCTGAAGAAGATTTTTAAAGAAAATTCCTCATTTTGAACTAAGTTATCATTCGGGCTCCCACAGTGAGCCCAAATATGGACCTAGGGACATAGTTTGAACAAACTTGAATCTCACTCCCTTAAAGATGCTGCATACCAAATATCAAAACATTTTGACTGCCGAATCTGAAGTAGAAGATTTTTAAAGAAAATTCCTCATTTTGAACTAAGTTATAATTCGGGCTACCACAGTGAGCCCAAATATGAACCCAGGGACTTGGCTTGAACGAACTTGAATCTCACCCCCCTAAGCATGCTGCATACCCAATATCAAAAGATTCTGCCTGCTGAATCTTGAGAAGAAGATTTTTAAAGAAATTTGCATGAAATGCACCAAGTTCAAATTTGGGCTCCTATACTGAGCCCAAATATGAACCCAGGATGCCGAATTGAACAAACTTGAATCAGATCCACCCCACAATGTTGCATACCAAATATCAAAAGATTCTGCCTGCTGGATCTGGAGAAGAAGATTTTTAAGAAAAAATTTGCCTGAAATGTACCAAGTTGGAATTCAAGCTTTTATCGTGAGCCCAAATATGAATCCAGGGGGCCGATTTGAACATACTTGAATCAGATCCACCCCACAATGTTGCATACCAAATATCAAAAGATTCTGCCTGCTGGATCTTGAGAAGAAGATTTTTAAGAAAAAATTTGCCTGAAATGCACGAAGTTCGAATTCAGGCTTCTATACTGAGCCCAAATATGAATCCAGGGAGCCGATTTGAACAAACTTGAATCAGATCCACCCCATAATGTTGCATACCAAATATCAAAAGATTCTGCCTGCTGGATCTGGAGAAGAAGATTTTTTAAGAAATTTGCCTGAAATGCACTAAGTTCGAATTTGGGCTTCTATAGTGAGCCCAAATATGAATCCAGGGGGCCGATTTGAACAAACTTGAATCAGACCCATACCAAGATGGTGCATACCAAGTATCAAAAGATTCTGCCCACTGGTTCTGAAGAAGATGATTTTTTAATAATTGTTCATACGGTGCTATCAGAGTTATGCCCCATACAGAGCCCCCATGGGACGTGGCCATTTCATTTGAACCTGAATTGCCATATAGTAATGAACATCCACATGAAGTTTCGTGAAAATCGGACCAGTGGTTTCAGAGGAGAAGTCGTTTGAAAAATGTTCACGACGATGACGAAGGACGGCAAGTGATAACTTTAGCTCCCTTCGGTGAGCTAAAATAATAAAAAAAAATAACTAGTGTGGGCATACCTATGACCAACAAATATTATAATGAAAGAGTCAATGACTCTGTAGCTCAACTTGGATATGACAGGAATTAGTACTTGCTGTGACCAAGACAACTGAATAATGAATATGACAGGAATTAGTATTTGTTTTGGCCCAGTCAACAATAATAAAAGAATTACAAGGTGACTGTAATGGACTACAGATTAATACCAATCATTGTATATTATTATTTTTGTGTGGAAATTTTCAGTCCCAAACAAAATATTTTCAGACTAAAATATTTTCTTCTTCTTCTTAAAATTGACCAAAATGCATCAAAACACAAAAAACAAATTTCCGGATTTTGGTCCAAAAGTCCCACCCGGACCCAAAATTTTCAGTGTAAAAATTTTTTTTTTTTTTGTCTTAAAATTGACCAAAACGCATAAAAAACCAAAAAACTAATTTCCGGATTTTGGTCCAAAATTTTGTAAGTCCTACCCGGACCCCTAATTTGCATACTTTATTCACGAGAAAAACTCTGTATTATATGTAATGTATCCCATGGTACTAAACATTCATACAAAAATTTATTCAAATCAGATCTTTCATTTGGAAGTTCTGCGCAAAAATCTGATTGCACTTAATTTTGAACAAAATGGCTGCTAGTGGCCATCTTGAATTTCAGACTGGACCCAAAAACACTCCTTCTCATCCCACAGTGATAACAAAGGTACCCAAGAAGTTTCGTGAAGATCAGTTCATAAATACGGCCTCTGGCCCAAGCCGTATTGGGATTTGCACTCACAGTGCTGAAAGTAACACTTAATAAATCAAAGTTAGCCTAATTTGCATAATTTACGCACAAGAAAAAAACCTGCAATATATGTAATGTATCCCATGGTACTAAACATTCATACAAAAAATTATTCAAATCAGAGCTTTCATATGGAAGTTCTGTACAAAAAACAGATTTCGGCATCGTCGGTACAAAATGGCTGCTGGCAGCCATCTGGAATTTGGGACTGCACCCAAAAACACTCGTTCTCGTCCCACGGTCATAACAAAGGTACCCAAGAAGTTTCGTAAAGATTGGTTCATAAATACGGCCTCTAGCCCGAGCCATAGCAGCTTGGCACTTACAGCTCTGAAAGTAACACTAAATAAATCAAAGTTAGTCTAATTTGCATAATTTACGCACGAGAAAAAAACCCGTATTATATGTGATGTATCCCATGGTACTAAACATTTATACAAAACTTTATTCAAATCAGAACTTTCATACAGAAGTTCTGTACAAAAAACTGATTTTTGCATCATCGGTACAAAATGGCCGCTGGCAGCCATCTTGAATTTTGGACCACACCTAAAAACACTCGTTCCAGTCCCAGGGTCATAACAAAGGTACACAAGAAGTTTCGTAAAGATCGGTTCATAAATACGACCTCTAGCCCGAGCCATAGCCAATTGTTGACATACGGACAGAGAGACGGACGGACGGACGGACGGACGGATGGGCCATGACAATAGCTCAAATTTGACTTCGTCAAAGTTGAGCTAAAAAATAATAATTTACTTAAGTTATGAATATTTTTGGACGGACTCACACACAGACGAACAGACGGACGGACACATGTAATCCAGTATACCCCCTAACAAATCAGAATTTCGAAAACTCACTTGGCTTCAGAAGAATTTATCCCAAAGTGTCTTATGAACAGATCACCTGGAAAATTGTTTAACTCTTCGGTTAATACAAATGCATGCGCCATTTGCCACCCCCTTATGCCTCAGAAACACAACTTGTGACCACTCAGTTGTGATTTCAAAATCTTGTGGGTGGGTGGGCAGGTTGGGGGAGGGCAGTTAATCTAAAAATTCAGGGGATGCATCGACTCGTGATTCGAGGACAGGCAAGGTGAAAACATTTGCCAGTCTTACAGCCCGGCCGCTTAATGTCGCTCTGGGTTAACTAGCGGGGACACTTCGGATCCAAAGGACGGGGGGATTTGGCCTGGGGATGCTCTGGGCGATTCCCTTCACACTGAATATCGAGTCACGGCTACACTGTGTTTGTTATTATATTGGGTGTAGCTAGTAATTTGAACAAGGCCACAAAAAGGAATGAGAAGGTTTTAAATGATATTGAAAATCTGCTGCGAATCGCTCATTGAAAATTCAGTTGAAGACTGAGCAGTATTATTGGTATTTGGATTTTTTATTGTGATTTTACGAACAAATTTATCCATGCTTTCCAAATAGAACAAGTCACAGGTATTAATTTTATTTTATTTTTATTAGGCTATTTAAAAACGATCACATACTGGGCTGTTCATACAAACACATCTTACACAAGTCTCGTCCCCGTGTTCAACAACAGCACCGAATAAATCATTCAAACGACGATTATCCAATTTGGCAGCAACACTGATTTCACTGTCCAGGCTTCTTGTGAAAATTAAAACTCGTCATTTTGACAATTTTTTTTCAGAGTTTTTTCTTTCACTGTCACCACTAATTTACCAGGTGAACCCTTTTCGATATGATATCGATGGATGTTCCGAGTCCAGTTACAACACATTTCTTTTCCTAAAGATATGTGTCGGAGATCAAAGTTACCGACCTTATGAATAGCGCAACATTCTGCGTTACAAACACAGATGTTATCGAATATTTAACTAGGTTTACACGACTGTTCTGCACTAGAAAGCACATTAACCCTTTACCAAACGCAGACAATTTCAAAATTTATTATTTTAAATATCATATTTTAAATTTTTAAAAAAAATTTAAACAAAACCATATCATGTGACCCCTCTTTGGAACGAGCTCGTTCCGAAGAACGATCACATGATATGGTTTTGTTGAAAATTTTCTAAAAATAATATTTGTTCAGCTGCTGAATTTGCATATTACGCGGGCAGATGTGGGCGATTCGTTGGGTAAAGGGTTAACCAACGAGTATTTTCTGCACTAGACATGACAGGACTTATAGGTTTAACTATCATTGAAAACAATAACATCACATTTTATCACTGAAACCGACGTCGAGGGAGAAAAGTTTTGCTAAAATTAGGGCTGAAACGGTTAGCTCATTTTCACAACCAACTAACAGAGAGCTATAACCGGTTAATATCCGGTTATCCGTGGCAATTATTTCACCGAATCTGGGATCAAAACTATACGAATTGGAAAGCAGTATTATCAGAAACTATTCAGTAGAATGTATACAAACGAACGTTGTCAAGTACTCGACAACATTCATTTGTATACATACTACGGAATAGTTTCTGCAGTTACTCAGTACTCAGGGAAATTGTCGATCATTAACAAAGTCTTGAAGCCAAACTCGATTATTTATCAATATATACAGCGCTGCTTCTAAGTGTAATCTATCCAAAAGGAGAAGCAGCAGATTTACTACGTCTTACGATGGAATGACGATCACTATCGATATTTCGGATAACCCGTTGACGTTTTTTTCAAATCGGTTAGGTTGGTAACCGGTTTCAAATCGGTTATCCAGTTAACTATTTCAGTACTAGCTAAAATGCAAGATATGTTCTTCCAATTCCACAGCCCTTCGTGCAGAATCAAGAGGTGTGTTTGAATTTTATATAAAAGGTTTGCGGTAACACATTCCATACCAATCAGTTTGATAGCGTTACTTTCCTAAATACACACAACCCGTTTTCAGGTTCCATGAATTTCTAAAATCTACACACCTGCATGAATATGTAACAGGAGGAGAGATAAGTGCAGGAGCCAAGGTTCGAACAGTTGACCTCTAGCACACAAAGTGACCGATTTACCACGAGACTAAGAGATCCAGACCAACCAGACTGGTTGGTAAATGGTCGTTACACCTCGACCGCTACACTACTCTCCCCTTCTTTTTGAGATTCACCCACCGTGAATCGCGCCCCAGATTTCACCTCAGAGCAGTCGAAACATCCACTATGCTTCACCACAGTGTCCACAACACCACCAACAGCTGAGGATATGACGAGCCCCCAAATGAAACAGGAAGAGAGATAAGGGTAATACTTTACAATAGCGGGTTTTGGATTTTTTTGGTGAAATTAGGTAATTTTTTCTCGCTTCTTTTTGTTTTT
Source organism: Pictodentalium vernedei (assembly GCA_031216915.1). Classification (NCBI taxonomy): domain Eukaryota; kingdom Metazoa; phylum Mollusca; class Scaphopoda; order Dentaliida; family Dentaliidae; genus Pictodentalium; species Pictodentalium vernedei. The sequence goes on along the minus strand of CM062291.1, from coordinate 53,011,882 downwards.
TTCCATTTTAAAACACTTTTCCAACAAAAGCGCATAGTTTTTAGATGAAAATATTCATATTTTATTGAGAATTAAACTATTTTATTGCGCCGTTGAAAATCAGTCGACTCGAAGTCGCCATTGCTGTTGGCTTGTTCTTTCTCACTGGTCGGGAGTAAGTGGGTGTGCTTGTATGAAAGTGTAATATTCACCCTGGGTGGAATACGGGAGAAATCAGTGAAAGATTTGTTTTGAAAGAAAATGAAAATTAGTAAATTAGTGAATAACTTTTATATCAATCTAGTATCACTAGGGTCAGTAGCAGCTGGGGCCAGGGTTAGGGTACCCTAAATCATTAGGGTCAGTAGTAGTTGGGGCCAAGTTAGGGTATCCTAACCTTTGCCCCACTGCTACTGACCATATTTTGATGTCGCCTCAAATCTTGTTGCACATACATTGATGCCTCCCTCGCTTTTAAGACAGACGGCGCTGACGCTGAAACAAAATTGAGCTGACAACTCCATTCGAAAACGCTACACTCAGCGTGTTATTAAAATGCATTTTTTATTAAATTTCTTGCCCCGGAATCAAATATTTTTCTATTAATTTGTTGGAAAAGTGTTTTAAAACGGAAAAAAAACCCAAAGAAGTGAGAAAAAATTGCCTAATTTGGTAAACATAAATTATTTATTTATTTATTGATGTTTAAGGTCACATATTTATGCACAATGGCTAATCATGACCGTGACAGCTTTACGGGTGGAGGAAGCCGGAGTACCCGGAGAGAACCACCGAGCAACGACGAGCAGCTGCCAGCTCCCCAACATCGTAATTCCGCACTGCAGCACAGGCGGGGTTAGATTGGTTGAAGACATGCGTACCATCGACGTGCACTACGCCTTAGTACACGGCGTCATCGTGCCCCCCACATGGGCAATGGGGGTGAAGTGTCTTGCCCAAGGACACAACGCGGTTGCCGCAGGTGGGATTCAAACCGAGGACCTCTCGGCTTGCAGCCTGCACCTCTACCTACTGAGCCACCGCGCCCCCAGGTAAACATAAAGAATTGCGGAAACCAACTTTTCATGGTTTCCCTACATTCTTTATTGTTTTTTCTTCACATATGTACCAAAAACCCTGAGTTTTTAATACATTTAGACATTATTCACCAAGTTTTTCCTTCCCATAAGAGAGGCACGGAAAAGTCGTCTGATCATGTTTATCAACAGCGAAATTCTTTCAGCGGAAACTGTCAAACATGTGACATCACGGTGGGCGTCTCCTCCCATTTGTGGAGAATTCAGTATCACATCAGTTCAGGAAATCACACCGTGTTCGACTGATTAGGGTCAGTGTAGGACTGACCCTAACCCGTCGAGCGCGGTGCTATTTATTACATAATAACTTAAAATTACGTAAAAACCACTGTACTTACCGACTTCTCCTTGTGGTACCGGTGCAGAACAAGTGCGCTTCAAAATCGAACACACACTTTCGGACAGAAAAGATGGTTGACGCGCAAGTTGAATTGTTTCGTTACGGAAGTTAAAAACTAGTAAAAACAAGCTAAAAAGTTATTTTTATTCCCCAAAATTTATGAATATATAAAGAAAAAACACTAAAGAATGTAGGGAAACCATGAAAAGTTGGTAATTTTTGCATAATTTGTTGGGTCCGCTATTCTTCATGTTTACCTGTAATTTTGCAAACAAACGAAAACCCGCTATTGTAAAGGATTACCGAGATAAGGGAGGGATGAGGGGTTCGAACCGTCTACCTCTGCACACAAAGTGACTGATTTACCACGAGACTAAGAGATCCGGACCAACCAGGCTGGTTGGTCAATAGCCTTGAAACCTCGACCGCTACAAATACTTTGTACTGCAACAAAACTAGTCCCAAATATGCAGCAATTTGGTACACTTACAACTGCAAGTTACATTCTGTGTATATTGAGCCTCTCTTTCTGAAAATGTAGCTTACCTTAGAATAAACTTTATTTGTCAAGTTCTCCAACTAGCACAACTGCCATTCAACACATTTCAATCTGAAATGAGCACATGGTCAGTACACTGGCCACTTCCTGTTGTGACTATAGTCTGTTTCAGATTTGTTCTATATTTAGTTCTATATATTATGTTCACAATCCTTTATCAGCAATGGACAAATTTCAACAAAATCATATGTGACCCCTCGTTTTAACAAGCTCGCTCCAACGAGGGGTCACATAAGGTTTTGTTGAAATTGTTTGAAAAATATTTTTTCAACTACTGAATTTGCATATTACGCGGCCGGATGCAGCAGATTCATTGGGTAAAGGGTTAAACATTCATTTTGTTAGCCTGCAGTGCTCGGAGTATAAACAAGCTGGAGGCTCCACTCTTTGTAAGGCAGTCTGTGGGTTGCTTTTTAGTGTCGAACCACATAATTGAAGTTATTTTCTTTGAATGAATCAATTATTTTACATTACCAATTTCTATACAGTCTTTTCTCGGACACTGATTTTGTAGAATGTACTATTTATTTGTGTTGAAGGTCACATATTTTTGCACAATGCCAAATCATGACCACAACATCAACTCAAGACAAGGGAGGGTGAGCGTTAATAAGCCATGTTGCCCATTTTAGAGAGGGTTTGCACCTCCCAAGCATTAGTGTTGTGCGGTTAACCGGTTTTGTGAGTCGGTTTCGGTTTGACTCTAAAACCGAAATCGTGTAATTGTTAAATCAGTACGGTTTTGGTTTTCTCTACAGAATGTCGGAAACTTGCCTTTACACTGTTCAGTTTGCATTGTTAACAACATAAAATTAAATCCGTAACATCAACTGATAACTCTGTCATCAGTATTCATGTATTCAGACTCCATAGAAACAAACACTGTCTAACAGGAGTCACTGTCGCATTAGAAGAATGATCACACGTTCCAAGAAATTTTTGTATGATGTATGACAACTCTTGTCCAATTATACAGCACGGTTACAAAAGTGGGTTGGTTTGTTCTGTCAGAAATTCTCAGAATGACAATCTTAACATGCCTACCAACGTCAAAATGAGCAACTTGGGTACTTCGCAAGCGGCTTCGTATCTGCACATGTTTGGGTGTATTAATTACCTAACAACAAAATCATGAATAAAATCAAGGAAAAAATAGTCTTTGTTTTTTTTAAATGGCGGATTAATTTGGAAAAACAGAACATACTTGTTGTGTGGATTTTCCGGACACATGCTCAGAATTTAACGTTCAGCATTGTGACCTCCCTCGATGCATTTATCCAATGTACGCATGCGAGCGCATACCACGATGGAATGTCCTGCGCCTATTTAGTATTTACCTGCAGAGCGCAGACCATGTGAACCTACGAGGCCTAAAATTCCATGCACACAATTAAATTGAACATTATACCTCATATAATACAGAACTGATTTAGTTTCGCAAGCAACAGTTGTAAATTGAAAGTGGAACCCCAACTTCGAAAGGCAAATGGAAAAAGGTACAGTTAAAAAAATTACAGATAAAAACTCGGCGTAAATTATGGTTGTTCTAAAAACCAAACTAGCATTTCACCTTCTCGCAGTGGCTGGGCGCAGAATTTAAGTGGAGTGTGTGGGAGTGTGCATTACCTATGGAAAGGATGTGGTGTCAACTGTTGAGCCCAATCAGCCCATCCACCTCCCCATTCCAAACTACCAGTTACAGTTTCAAATCCGGTTGCGTAACTGGGGGAGGGGGGGGGGAACCTGTACTAAGAGCAGCCTATACTCTATATCAATGTACCAATGTGCAACTGGTCTTAAAAGTGATCAGTCTCAGATGGCACAATTCAGAGTACATTTTTTTTCAAAAATATCTCTGGGTGGTATGCCAGTACTAGGCTACTAGGTCCACCTGGATTTTGAGACCAAGATAGCCAATGATAGCAAGGAGACTTCCAATAATATACCAGAGTATTAAGGTCGACAGTAGGTTGTGAGGGAGAATTCCTTGGAGAGATGCAATGCAGCTTACTCTGCCCCATAATTTACTTGTTCCCTCAACTTTTCTTTCCTGCCAATTTTGTGGCACCACTCCTGCAGTCCTGCCTTGAGTCTTTTAAAGTATTTTTGAGGGGTGGGGTGGTGGTATTGGATGTGTCCACCTATGTAGGAGATTTGTGTTGGTATGTGGGGGGAGGGGGGGGGATAAATGATGCTAGTCATTGCTAGATGAATTATTTAAAATATAACAGAATATGTATTTTTATTGCCACTGTGTGATATTTTTCAAGTCTACAATCTTTTTATTGCAAAAAACTGAAAACCGACCTATAAACCAAGTTTTTTTGTACAAAACTGAATCGAACTGAAACCGAGGTCAGAAAAAACCACACAACACTACTCCTTGATGAGCTGGTTCCGATAAGGACAAATAAGGAGTGGTTAGGAGTAAATGAAAGTGTGAATGACACTGTAGCTTAACTTGACAAACTTGAAATGGTAAATTTGAAGATCATTGGTTCAAATGTTATTTGACGAAACTTCAAAATAACAGCAGTGTGTGCACAATGTCAGAGCAATCCATGCATTTTTAAAAGTAAACTGAAAGGTTGGCTAAAGGAAGAATGTTGATACAAAAATACAATAAGTTCGGAGGTCATCGTAAATGGCAATGATGATGATGATGATGATGTAACTGGCAGTGATGGTGAGTAACTGAAATTGCAATTAGCCTATAGAGGGCAATTTTAGGGGTTTCAGAAGAGAGTGATCATCACTCGCCACTTTGGATGTTTTGGCAAGTAATAGGAGAGTGCAGGTGATCACTCGCCATTTCTTGAGAGCCCTGTTGTTTCTGTTTCTGCACTGTGTACGCATATACCCCAGAAACTACATCTTATGTGATGTATGGCTAATACAATTCTTAGAAGGTTAAGATATAAATACTAGGTTTATTTAAATTTATTACTAATTTCTCGTTATTTACTAATTTCTGGTATAACATCTGTAAAATGAAAGTGTCAAATGACAATGTAGCTCAACTCGACAAACTTGAAATTGGAAAGTTATAAAAGTGAAATGGTAAAATTGAACATCAATGGTTCCAATGTTATTTGGTGAAACTTCAACATAATTGCATTGTGTGTGCACGTCAGAGTAATCCATGCATTTTTAAATGTCAACTGTAAGGCTGGCTAAAGGAAGAATGTTGATACACAAATGAAGTAAGTTCAGAGGTTATTCACAGAAATGAATGCTTATCAATAGCTCTTATCTAGAGGTTTCGGCTAATGAGCACACCAAGTTCAAAAACAATCCTGCGACAAATGTGCCCTGTAGGCCATGTCAAAAAAGAATGTTGATGCACAAATGCAATAAATTCAAAGATTGCTGCTACCTGCAACAGTTTTTGATAGAAATGAAAAGAAAATCAATAGCTCCTATCTTTGTCACACTGCACAAGCATATAAAGTTTAAAAACACCCCTATAATAAATGTGCCCTCTGAGGCATGTCAAAGGAAGATGTTAATACACAAATGCACTAAGTTTAAAGGGCATTGCTTGTGGAAATGGTCTTTTTCTCTTTTTTATGGAAATTCATAAACATACCCTGTAGAGAGTGTAAAGGGGCTAAGTTCAAAGGCTGGTGCTAATGACAATAATTTTCTAAATGAAAAAAAACTCAACAGCTCACATCTAGATGTCACCCCAAACACGCGTACTAAGTTTCAAAGTGATCTGATCATAAATGCTGTAGGGCATGCCAGTAGAATAATATTGATGCCTGACTAAATTAAGTTTGAAGTTTGTTGCCAATGGCAATGTTTTTTGACAGAAATGGAAGAAAATCGATAGCTCCCATCTAGAGGTCACCCCAAGCAAGCACACCAAGTTTCAAAGCGAACTGATTATAAATGTGCCCCACTTGGTGTCCAAAGGGTTATACTGATGCATAACTGCACTAAGTTCATCGAAGGTCATTGCCAGTGGCAACAATTTGTGATGGAAAAGGAAGAAAATTGATAGCTCCCATCTAGAGGTAACCCCAAACAAGCAAACCAAGTTTCAAACCAATCTAATCATAAAAGTGTCCTGTATGGCATGCCAAAAGATTATATTGATGCCTGACTAAACTAAGTTCAAAGGTCGTTGCTTGCGGCAATATTTTTTGATGGAAATGGAAGAAAATCGATAACTCCCTTCTAGGTGTAACCCCAAACAAGCAGACTAGGTTTCAAAGCAATCTATTATAAATGTGCCCTGTAGAGTGTGCCAAAGGAAAATATTGAGGTCTGACTAAACTAGTTCAAAGGCCGTTGCCAGCTACAATTTTTGACGGAAATGGAAGTAAACTGATAGCTCCCATCTAGAGGTCATCTCAAACAAGCATACCAAGTTTAAAAAAAAACAATTATAAATGTGCCCTGTTGGGTGTGCCAAAGGGAAATATTGAGCCTGACTAAGCCACAGGGTATTTTTGTTCGGGTTCGCATCGCAGTTTGCAAGACAATTACGACTGTCTGTGAATCAAAATCATAACAAGCGAAGACCAATACCGGGTCTGGACCTGCATCGCTGCATGCAATTGATTACAGAGATGAACAGACTTCAAAGTATCGGCAAACAGGAAGTGGCTGCACGGCAGATCTGAAAATTAGATACACGATACAACTCATCATTATGAAGCAGCAAACCAAATATAAAATCATTCCCTTTCATAGAAGCCAAGAAAACTTTGACGGAAAAAGTGTTTCGGACGGACTGACAGACGGACAGAGTCGAGCGGTTACTAGACCTGCTCTGCCGCTGGCGATTGTAAACACATGGAGAATCTTGTAGAAGACTCGACAACAAAGGATGCTGCTAAAGTTAGTGGATACATTTCAAGGTTAACAAAATTCAGCTTTGTCACAGGAATGTTATTCTTGGGTGAACTTCTAGAACCACTTTCAAAATTTTCATTGTTCCAAGGCGACAGTGTTGACTTCATTTATACTGTAGCAGCACTACAAAGAACAACCGACGAAATACAAAAAATCAAATGTGATCTGCCAAGAAAGTTCAAATCAGGTCTAAGTGAAATCTTGCAAGAAGCAACTGCATCAGTTGTCGAACAAGATAGAGAAAAACAAACCACCAGTTCTTCAGCAAAAAGTTCTCGAACTTCTAGAACTAGCCAACAGTTGGAGGGAGCATCTCAATGTTATGTTCAAAGACATCAAGCTAACACATGTACCCCAAGGCCTAAAAGCATTTGCAGCTCAGAAGTCTATAATGATTGAAAATCTTGAAAGGGCACTCCAAAATCGCTTTGGAAATTTGAATGAAGGCATTGAAAAAACCCATTTCTCAGCTTTGAAACTGTTGGACATCAAAAGACTTAGATGATTTTGGGAGTGAAGAAGTGACAGCTTTCCTCGATCAGTTTGCTGTGTTATTAGAGATGCAAGATGTGGATGGCCCTGACATACTGAATGAGTGGAATCAGTTCAAGTTCATTTGAAAAAGTACTTTAAATCATCTGAGTTACAATGAAGTGTGGAAAGTTCTTCTCACCTCACAAAAAGTCAACTTCCCAAACCTTTGTCACATGATACAGATTTTGAGATGTTACCCTATCTCAAATGCTCAAGTTGAGCGTGGATTCTCTGCTGTAAACAGAGTTAAAACAGACTGATGTTGTAGACTTCTGAACCACATTCTGAACTGCTTATTAAGGATTGATTTGGAGGGCCCAGAGCCAGAAGACTTTGACAGACAGCCAGTTGTAAAAAAGTTCTTTTCAAAAAGAAGGCACACCAATCTAGAGCCATATGTGCCACGGAAAAAGAATGCTGAGTGACAGTGAGAGCCTGAGAGTGCTGATAATTTTTAGCCCTTTTTAGTCATTTGTGATGTTTATCAACAATCATAAGTTAACCTGAATAATTAGGTTAGATGTACAGTTAGTTACTAATGATTATAAATCATTAATAGTGCATTTGTTCAAAGCACTATAGTTTAGTGCTTTAGACAATCATACTATTATTGATTTATCAATGTCACTTTGTTTAATATTTTTGTTAGTCCAGAAGCTCAGTAAAGATGTCATTGATATACTAATTAGACTGCAGAGAGCTCTATTTTATTTTTCTGAGAACTGACTGTCAGATTGTACAGTACTGCATATTCCAAAACTTTCACCAGCTTGTTTTCTTTCAGTATGACTTTCGTCTTATTGTGACAGTGTCAGAATGTTTCAGCTGAACAGGTTTTTTAAGTTATTTAGTTTTAAATTTGAATGCTGTCAAAATCTTTCAGTGATTGTTTCACATTATCCCTGCCTGCTATAACTAGAGGTACTGTGATCAAGCTCACAAAGTGATACCCCCCCCCCCCGCGCCTGAAATGTATAAGTTAGATTATCTCCCCTTGGAAATGTCAGAACGGAATTATATTGCTTCATGCACATCTTCATATGGAGTTCTTCCATTGTGTAAAGTTTCATGAAAATTCTTCAAACAGTTTAGGAGGAGTTGCGCCTATAAGGACGGACAGCGCCTGAAATGTATAAGTTAAATTATCTGCCCTTGGAAATGTCTCAACAGAATTACGTTGCTTCATGCACATCTTCATATGGAGTTCTTCCATTGTGTAAAGTTTCATGAAAATTCTTCAAACGGTTTAGGAGGAGTTGCACTTATAAGGATGGACAGATGGATAGACGGACAGGGTGATTCCTATATACCCCCCCCCCCAAAAAAACTTTGTTTGCGGGGGGGGGGGGGGGGGGGGGGGGGGGGGAGGGGGATATAATTATATAAAAGTTATAAGTTGTCCAATTCTATGTCGAGTTATGAATTTCTTTGATAATTTTTGACAAGCTAAGCAGCCTGCAATGAGAATCTGAAACAGGATATAATCATACCCGTATTACTATAATACAGTGTCAGGCAAAAGAAAATAATACCTGGTCAGTGCCTCAGCTGGGCACATTTCGGCAATGAGGGTTTATTGCTAATTACGTCCAAGCCGCCGGAAACATGCCTCCAATTCAACCCAATCAATAACTAATTTCTCACATAATTATTTCACACACAACTGTAGTTTCAGAGCCCGTTTGCGGATTAATCCTTTGTGTGAAATTGACACTCTTGGTATGGTAGGTGTCTCCTTTGTTTTAGTGACCGGCAGCTATTTCATTGGCCAGAACAAGGAAGTAGAAGAGGTACTTAGGACCAAACAGTTAAAGCTTGCTTCTCAGTCGTAAAAAAGTTCTCTGTTTCCAGATTATGCCAGCCAGTAAAAAGTTTATTAAGTTCCTCGTACGTGCGTGATTCCAGCTCTTGTGTTTCAGTTTACAGGATTGCTTGAGACTTCCTTACAATTCAAGTAAGTTGACAATAGTTTATTTCTTCATACTTCAATATGATTCTAGTCTTTGGGCATTCTTTTATTTCGAGGGCTGGTGCATTTTTGTACAGTGAGGGGATGACTCAGGTCCTTTCCTCGCCATTTTGATTTTTCGAATTTGCTAAATCTGGGTTTTCATCACGGACGTCGAGTGTGTATTCGCTTCGTAGGCAAGAGTGGCGCGTCGGTGGACAGGTTATCAAAAAACATTCCTGATATCCTTGGGTCATTTCGTCCAGATTTCGTGTTGTTGCAAATTGGCTCCAACGATCTGTGTGCTCTTCGTGCTGAGGTGGTTGCTGATAAAATTATTGATTTTGCTCTTCGGTTGCAAAAGGAGTTTGGTGTCCGTTGCGTTTATGTAAATCGTTTATTTTGCTGCACCCTGCTAACACCTCGTTATGTTAAAATTCCAAACCTCTCCCTTTCCACTTACATCGACACGGTCGGCTTGGTCAATAAAATGTGAGATTTTTGTGAGGTAACTCCCGGTTGTTTCTTATATACTCAGTCCCAGTTGGAACATACCGTTCAACATTTTCTTGAAGACGGTGTGCATTTTACTTCCGACGGCCTACAGAAATATGTGCGCGGTTTACGATGTGCCATGTTACATTTTTTAAATCGTGACCGATAGACGTCCAGTAATTGTTCCCTGTTCGCTATTCCTGCTTTCATGTTTGATCATTTTGGGCGAACCGCGATTTTCAGTTCCTTGCGTCGGGTCTTCATGGCTCAATTTGCTCTGGCTCGGCATCCGATCTGTTTTTCTTTCCCCAGTCCCTTTTGACTATCGTCACCATGCACCCCATCCCCTCCTGCCTCCTCTTTGTTTCTAGCACTTAATACTAATTTTTCTTGGATCCCACTATCCCATTTTTATATTCATTGTTCCTATGGGGGTTGTTCCTTAACTCCAGTTGCTTTGATTATCGGGTACGCAGAGTCGTTTTGGTACGTGCCCTGTTTGTTCGATGATCTTACTACTTGGTTACAGTTCCCGTACTTTATTTCCCCCACACATTCGCCAGCCACCCCCCCCCCCCCCATCACCTGGTGCTTTGTTCAGCCCTCAAGCGAGGTATTCAAGTCCATTTTTCACACCTTGGCTGCTGGGGGGGGGGGGGGGGGGGGTGTGGGGGGGCTGTCATCAGTTTTCAACCTGTAGCCTCAACTGGGGGTGCAGGGTTTTCACACATTCGCCCCCCCCCCCCCACATTGGGAGGGGGGGGGGTGCTCGATTTCTGCACTTAGGTCAAAACAGTGTCTCACCAGGTAGCCCCCTGAAGGGGGTGCAGGGTTATACCCTGGGTCTTTTTTGTCTGTTCTCCGCACGCAGCCTCCACTAGGGGGTGCAGGGCATTCCACCCTGGGGGTTTCTGCTTATGTTACCAGGTAGCCTCCCATGGAGGTGCAGGGTTTCATACCCTGGGGGTTTCATATCTTCAACCACGTCGCCTCAGTTATGGGGAGCAGGGTGTTATACCCTGGGGGTTTCTGCTTATTTCACCAAGTAGCCTCCCATGGAGGTGCAGGGTTTCATACCCTGGGTGTTTCATTTCTTTCACCATGTAGCCTCCTTTTGGGGTGCAGGATTAGGTAATCCTGGATGTATTCTTTCAATTTGCCTGCATGTGCACAGTGTCTATTTTAACCCTACTAATATTATATATCACACTTCTCGTGTGGTCTGATTACAGTTTTCTCCGCTGGTGCTTTCTTTTCCAGATATGCCTCCAAGAAAAAGAAAATCCACATCAGTAGATGGCCTGTTAGTTGCCTTCACCCCTGCTACAAGAAGATCATCTACTCGTCATGTGCGCACAGTTCAGTTCGCATCCAGTCCAGGAAGTGTCGCTGATGATGAAGCACTTAATTTGTCAGCTCCAGCACTGCTTTCCATTATTGATTCTCCTACAGCTTCAAATGACACTTCAGTTCTTAGCCGCCCTTCACGGCAGGGCAGACAAGCATCTGTTCTTACACCTTCTGTGCAGCCTTCTTTGGTCACATCAACAACTAGTTCAACTTTGCCAAATCACACCTCCACTGATGTTAGTTTTTCACAAGGATCCACGCTGTCTGCTCCAATAGACTTATCAATCAACAGTTCGCAGTATCTGATACATCAATCACCCATAACTTCGGACACCAACCCTCGTGCATCTGCAGTTGACATTCAGTATTCTAATTCTTTCAATGGACAGCTCAATCCCTCATTTGATCCCAGCGGACAGTTTGTGCCATCATCCATTGTGCAACAGCAGCCATTTCCGGATGTGCCAGTTATTGACATTGCACCAACGGATACCACTCCAATGAATGTTTCTACTGGATTTAATGACAATTCCGCTCAAAGACAATCGGTTCCGTTAACAATCAATGTACCTGCTGACATTTTGACACAAGGGAATGTGTCCCACACTATCGCTAAAGGCGTTGACCAGGCCTTGCTGCAACACAGCTCAGGTAGTAACCATCTTAGTTTGTATACTCAGCCCACAACACCTAGTATTCCTCTCTTGACTAGGGCCCCTAATGCCTTACCGGCCTCTTTTCTACAACCTCATTTCATTTCAGCATCAACACCCTTAACTGCATCAGTGCCTCCCAAGCTGAAGGCACACATTTGGGCTAATGAATATATTAATTTAGCTTCACTCAGTCCACAGCTCTCCCAGAGTCCATCCTCTTACATCATGACTGTGTGTGAGGCAGAATGTAGCCCCTCTTTGCTTTGGGTGCCTAAAACACCCAGAGCTCTTAGCAATATCCATCAGTGGCTAGGAGCTTTTGAGATCTACATGGCCACCTACCTGGACCGTTTTCCACTTGAGGTAGGTGCCATACTTAAGTATCAATCGAACATTCATCACCTTGCCTCCATTGGGTATGACTGGCTCTACTACGACATGCAATTCAGAGCCCTGCGCCAGCACAACCCCAGTCTAGCATGGGGAGAATGGCAATGGGAACTGTATATGCAGGCCATGCTCAGCGGTCGTTTAGCTCATGTTTCTCGGCCCGCACAGAATCAGGTTCGGGGACAGTCCAACAATGGAAGGAACAAAAGGCTCTATCCTGTTGGATTTTGTCACAAATTTCATGCTGGGGATAAATGCACCATGAATCCATGCCAGTACTCCCACAACTGTTTCAGATGCCACCAGCAGCACAGCTTCCAACAATGCCCACAGCACTTTTGGGGTCGCAACCAACCCTTTCGTGGGGCAGGGGACGAGGAGCCCCCTACCGTCAGCAACAGTTGCCCAAAGGTGCTCCCAACTCCCATTAAAATGGATACACTTGGAGACATGCTGCAGGGCTACAAGCCTGCCCTAGTTTCATACTAGTTTCATACCTTGTTCAGGGTTTTCAGCAAGGATTCAAGATTGGGACTTTAGGTGATACCAGTCATTGCTCCCCAAATTTGCGTTCAGCTTTGGATTTCCCAGCAGTCACTGAAAGGAAGTTGACCAAGGAGTTGAAAGCTGGGCTGATTGCGGGGCCATTTGAAACCCCACCCTTGCATGACTTAGTAATTTCCCCAATTGGCATTGTTCCTAAAAAATCGCCAGGCAAATTCCGTCTCATCCACCATTTATCTTTCCCACAAGGTTCATCGATCAATGATCTCATCCCCTCACAACACTCCACCGTCCATTATCAGTCCATTCAAGATGCAATTGCCTGTATTTGCGCCACTGGCAGAGGATGTTTTCTTGCGAAAACAGATATCAAATCGGCATTCCGTTTGATTCCTGTTCATCCGGAAGATTATCGTCTGCTAGGGTTCAAATGGAAACACAAATTTTTCTTCGACAAATGTTTGCCTATGGGCTGCCGGTCATCATGTCAAATATTTGAAAAATTTAGTACTGCACTGCAATGGATTGGCCACAAGAAATGCAACATCAAACAAGGAGTCCATGTTCTTGATGACTTTCTCTTCATTGGAGAAACTGAACAGATGTGCCAGCAAGATCAGTCCAGGTTTATACACTTGTGTATTCATCTGGGCATTCCCATTGCGGAAGAAAAGACTGTGCCTGCCACCACGTGCACAACATTTTTAGGCATAGAATTGGATTCTTTGGATATGTCCGCTCGTCTGCCCCAAGATAAGTTGCACAAATGCAAAGATACCATTCTCTCATTTTTACACAAGAAGAAGGTCCCCCTTCTCGATCTCCAGTCCTTAATAGGACTACTCAATTTCACTTGTTCCGTCATTGTTCCTGGCAGGGTCTTTCTACGTCGGCTCATCAATCTCACCATTGGCGTATATCCAAGCCTCACCATCGTATACGGTTATCCAAAAGTGTTAAAGCTGACCTACAGATTTGGTTATTATTTTTGGAACACTTCAATGGTAAATCATTCTTTTTCACCGATTCCTGGATATATAATGATTCTCTTGCACTCTATACTGATGCATCGGCTTCTCTTGGATGTGGGGGCCTCTTCGGAAGACAATGGTTTTCATTGGGGTGGGACCATACGCTCCCCAATTTGGACATTACCATGCTAGAACTCTACCCCATTGTATACTATCCATGCTTCTATGGGGCCCCCACCTCCGAAACAAGCACATTTTGTTCAAATCAGACAATCAAGCAGTAGTTAGTTTGCGTAATCAATTCCCAAACCTCTCGTGACAGACTTTTATTACACTTGCTATGCCAATTGGTGCTGGTCTGTCTGCGATATAACATTCATTTTAAGACTCGGCCTGTCCCAGGTAAATCAAACACCCTAGCTGACTGTCTTTCCCGTTTACAGGTGCAGGACTTCAGGAAGTTGTGACTAAAGTGTGACTGACAGACTGACGGTTGGACAGAGTGCAAACCTATAGTCCCCTCTAGCGATGCCGATAGGGGACTGAAAAAAATAAACTGAGTCACGGTTAAATGACGGCGCGGGGAACGTTTTAAGGCTAGAACCCCAAACCAGCAATCCACCAGAGGTACTGCAATACTGGTGTCTTAAACTTCACTTGAGGTGAAAAGGTTTGTTCTGTTGTTGTGACTTGTCAGCTTAACGACACTGAAATGGTGGTGATCTTTATAAAGACTTTAAAAAAATGTTCACTGATATCAAAGTCTGAGATCACTAAAAATTATTTAAATTCAGCCATGGAATGAAGCAAATTAAATTTGGTGAGACATATAGGAGGTGGGGGGGGGGGGGGGGGGGAGGGGGGGTGTGTGTCACATTAGGCGTAAAGCACTGTCAGCAATTTCCACTGCATGAAAAAAGAGAGTTCTTAGATAGTTAATTTGATTACCTCCCTTACATTAGTTACCTTTCATTGAATCAACAGTACAAAAATACACTTTTTAATATGCTTCTGGTGAGCTGTTTTTCGTCTCAATGCCGCTTCGAATCGTGTTGGTTCAGGGGCAGATGAAGGACTTTACTAAAAATTGTCAATTGCAGTGGCGGCTCACCCCATTAGGAGTACAATGGACAGGTCCAGGGAACCCCAGTCCAAGGTGGTGGTGGGGGGGGGGGGGGGGGGGCAAATGTGGGAAGCTACAGATCAAGTTCAGTTATGAATCGACATATTAACGTAATGAAATTGTACCTCCTGGCGTGTTATAGCAAGTCAGGAGGGTTTTTACTGTTCGTTTTACCTCAGTTTCAATAGCTCCAACAATGCTCATGTAGTATTTATATTGGTTTTTCCTGTCACGTTTTGGAAAAACCTACATAAACACAAGAACTGCGCAGGTTATGGCGCAAATGGTGCTCTGATTCTGAAACTATGAAGTCTCAGGTACAAATTTAACGAGTGTAAATTCGGGCTTCTATACTGAGCCCAAATGTGAATCCAGGGGGCTGATTTTAACAAACTTGCATCAGATCCACCCAACAATGTTGCATACCAAATATCGAAAGATTCTGTCTGCTGGATCTGGAGAAGATTTTTTAAAAATTGTTCTATAATTCATACGGTGCAATCAGAGTTATGCCCCATACAGAGCCCCCAAGGGACGTGGCCATTTCATTTGAACAAACATGAATTGCCATATAGTAATGAAAATCCACATGAAGTTTCGTGAAAATCGGACCAGTGGTTTCAGAGGAGAAGTTGTTTGAAAAATGTTCACGACGACGGATGGCAAGTGATAAGTTGCGCTCCCTTCGGTGAGTTAAAAACTGTTACCGCTTGTGTTTTGAGAAAAATTAACACCACAAGCGTTTTTTCTTTTTCTTTGATAAGGATTCACCAAGTAATAAAAAATAAGCAAAAGATCAATGTGAGTTCCTTGTTTTTTTTACCCCACAAAATGTTATAAAACCTCAACACGAACTCAAATAGACAACAGTTCAAAAAGCAGTCATGGATTGATTTATTGTAAAATACAAGGCCGCAGAGGAAGCAAGGCCAAATGTGAAATTGAGCCCCCAGAAACCGGTTGTAAAAAAACCTGTTGGAAGACCAGCAAAAAGGAAAATAGACAAAGTGGCAGATATCCAAAGCCCTCCAAAGAAACAATATAAAAACAGGCTTGATGAAAACACAGACATTGACAACTCCGTAACAGTACGAGGAAAATACAAAATATTGAATGTAAAAGAGAAGAAGGCAGCGGTTGATTTGGCAAGACAGAAACCTCAAAACTCAAACTTAATCCAGCATCGCTTTGCAGATGGTGCAAGCTAGATTTTGATAATAACAAACGAAACAAGGCTGGACATTTACAAAAATCTGGAAGACCAATATCATACGGAACCGAACTAGATGAAAATTTTGCAGAATGGGTTTTTGTACAGAGAGATCTCCAGTTACCCGTGTCTGTTGAATCTTTGAGCTCTTATGGCAGGGAAAGCGGAAATCAAAATACCACAGAAATTTAAAGCCAGTTATGGTTGGGCTAAGTTTATGCAGCGTCACAAATTCACACTTAGAGCAAAAACACCACTTGCACAGCCACTTCCCAAAGATTTAGAGGCGAAAACACCAAGCTTCTTAGAATTCATAAAAGAGAAAAGATTAGAGGATGATTTTGAGGATGAATACTAGGGTTTAATATATTCCCGGTTTTTATGGAACCGGGTACCGGGTATTTTTCACTAACCAGAACCGGGTAACGGGTATTTCCCGGTTCCTGTGAGTGTGAGGTAAGTATGAATTATATAGGTAGGTATAACAAGATTAACAGATAACTAATGAAGTGGAAATCGTTTAATGAAAGTATGATTACGAGAAAAATAAAATAAAATGAATAGTCTCTTGACAAACCAGTTCCGCTTTCCTAGTAAAATAGGACCCAGTCACCAATGCTTGGGGTGAAAGTCCTCTAAAATGGGCAACATGTTGATCAACGATTGACTAAACTTGACTTTATCTCCATGTTGTGTCACGATTAGCCATGGTGCATAAATATGTGACGTTAACCACCAACAAACAAACATAGGTCTCTTGACAACGTCTCGTGGTTTCGAGAAAACAATGATAATCATTCGACAATCAGCATGTCGTGTTTTATACACTTTACGGTCATTTCATCGAACGTCATATAAAGTCCAGACTCCAGAGCAGTCACTTGGAACCGAGTCAATCATTTGCCTGCTTTATTCTTCAAACGTCATATGGCGTTCGGTGAAATGATCGTAATGTTTAAGTCAATGCAGTTCATAGTTCAGATAACTTCATGACCATGTAGTGAGTCACTAATGTCACGTGGTTGCTTAGGTAGGTTGTGCACCGCGGCCTCTGCCATCACGCCTATAAAACTTGCGCAGAAAGAGAAGCGTGCTCAGTGATTTATCGTTGAGGCGTGACCTTATTTTCGTAGCAAATTGTCCGGCTGCAGAGAAACTTCTCTCGGATTCAACTGATGTTGGTTTTCCGGTCATTAATGCATTGAATAGGAAACCTAGGTTTGGGGTGCGTTCATTGTTGGCTTCATACAATTTAAATTCAGCATTTATGTTTGGCATTGAACCCTCTGGTCTCCTTTGGTAACTGGCTGACTTATCAATATACTCTTGAAGGATATCTTTCATCGTAGCTGCTTTGGGTGCTTTCGGCTTTTTCTCATTCGCGACCGGGTCACTAACATCGGCATCATCTGGGTTTAGTATCTGACAACCGTTGTCTTCCGTTTCGATTTGCGAATCCATTCCTCGGAGCCGCGATAATTCTGCTTTAGCCAGTCGAACACGTGTTGTTTTTGACAGGGCTCAAAGAAATCACCAGTTTTACCGTTGAATGCTGAATGATCATGCAGGTATTGCAGAAGTGTAACTAGCGTTTTATCTCGTCGCTTATTGAGTCGCTCTTGTAGACGCTCAGACATTATTCTACTGATATTGCTGTTATTCTGTCCTAGTTGGTCAAATAAAAACTTCAGTATGGCATCGGCCGAAATGAAAGTGGTGTCCCGTCGACAGAGTGCTTCATTTGCGACTGTGATGGGTTTTAGTGTTTTGGCCAGATCTTCGACAAGTTCTAACTCATCTTCACTAAGTTTAGATTCATCGCGCAAGTCAACATAAGCCTTCAGCATGGAGGGTCGAATTTGCAGATAACGCGACAACATTTCCTCAATGCTGTTCCAGCGTGTCTTGATATCAAGTTTTGGTTTCAATTCTCGACCGAATTCAGAACGTACATAGTTTTGCAATATCTCGTCAGCACGACCACGTCTAAATTTTTTGCAATCCTGTTTAACTTTTTTAACCAAACCGGCATAGTCTTCTTTCATGAGCACCGACTCTTCCTCAGCTTCTAATTGTATATCAGGCTCATCACTGAACTCTTCTTCTAATTCTGAATCACTTTCGCTATCCTCTGATTCTTCTTCTTGATCTGTCTCTCTTCACAGCCTTCGCTCTGATCTTTAGACTTAGCATACAGTACGTCAACTACCGCCAAGTGTATGCCATGGCTGTAGCACAAACAAGATAAAGTCGGCATGAGCCTACCAAACTTTGACCATCACGGATGCACCATCGTTGGTGCATACTGCAATATGTTCGTCAATATTCAAACCGAATTCTGACAGATGTTCGCGAACTGCATCAACGGTTGCTTCAGAAGTGAACTTTCCAGTAATATACGTCGAAGGCCTGTGTTCCAAAATAACCCGTGCTGTCCGTGAACGTCGATGTTGAGGTATCGCCGGTTTCTGATGCTCGTCCATTCATCGAGTGTAAGGGAGAATCTCTCACCTGCTTCTAGTCGCGCTTTAAATTCTGACGCTAGACACTTTTTTAGATTATCTGCATGATTGTACAGCAATTTCATTACATCAGAAGGATTATGTGGCAAATTATATCCATCTCGGCTGAGACTTTTCCGAATGTAATCTGACTTGACAACTGCGTGGATTGAGAAACCGTCAACCGCTATTAAAATAGCCAAAATTTTATCAAGGGAATCTTTCTCTCTAATTACAAATGCATCAACAGTCTTTTGTGTAGCCAATCTTGCCAGTTTAGATTTAGAATCGGCTGATGTTGCTGTGCTGGAACTCTCACATGGGCGCTTCGAATTTGACAAATCAATTCCATGAACCAGTTTCAGGTGTTTAGCTAAACTACTAGTCGAACCACCGCTGATTGTCAATAACTTGTCACACCGCTGGCATTGGGCCTTGTTGCTCAAATCGGCACGCCGTATAAAGTATCTCCATACCTGCGATGCGTTTTCCCGACTCATCCTAGAAATTGAATAAAATAAAAACTTTTGCAAGACGCTACGGCGACACAGGGTTACGGCTAACGAAACCAAAATACCAAATGCCACAAAGTTTACGAGTCGTGAATGACGCACTGAATCACTGTTAGTGAGTACTAGTGACGCGTTAATCGATTCGAATTGACGTCATAACTCATAAATAAGAGCACGTGTTTCGCGCTAAAATCGCGTTAAGCTACAGCGAGTCAGCGACGGTATGTTTGAAGTCGCGACTCGCGCCACGGGAATATATAGTTAATATTTTGAGCTGATTCGATCTCAGGCCTTAATCTTAAACGTGTAATAAAACCCGGTTCTCAACAACGCAATAACCGGGTAGCGAGTATAGTCGTTAATGGAACCGGAACCGGGTATACCCGGAATCGAATTAAACCCTAATGAATACATAATAAATATGGATGAAACACCTGTGTATTTCGACCTTATCCCAAACAAAACAGTTGATAAAGTTGGAACTAAGTCTGTGCGTCTGCGTAGTACTGGGTCTGGGAAAAGGCATTTGACTCTTGTCTTAGCCGTGTCTAGCAGTGGAAGCGTTCTACCGGCTATGGTGATTTTTAAAGGGAAGCGTGAGCTGAAGTTCGAATTTCTCAAAGACTGGGTAGTTTGCATCCAAGAGAAAGGCTGGATGGACGATAATTTGATGCAACGATGGGTTAACGATATTCTTGTGCGGCAGACTAAAAAGGAGCACTGTCTTCTGGTAATGGACAGTTTTAGGGGGGCATTTCACAGAGGGTGTTAAGAAAGTTCTTCGCAAAAACAATATATTGCCAGAAATTTTAACAGGTGAGTGTACATCCTAACTTCAGCATTTGGACGTCAGCATAAACAAGCCGGTAAAGGTGGATTTGAGGAGAAGGTGGACTGAGTATATGAATGAGTTGACAAAGAAAATTATTGAAAATAAGGAGGACAGAATTAAGGCAGCAACAAAGCAGGTTGTTCAAACGGGTTAACTTTGCTGTAGATTCTTTAAAAGAAAAGAAGGACATGATTAAACGGTCATTCAAGGTCTGTGGAATTAATGTAAACCTGAACGGTGCAGAGGACAGTTGAATTCGCCAAGACCCATGGGTTCCTATTGGTAAACCGTTTGATTCTTCAGAGGAGTTACAGGACGCTTGTGAGTCCTTCTATGATGTGAATGAACTAATGTCAATGGACGATGCTGTAAATGACTTTTTAACTTAGACGATGACAAACTGCCTGACGACAATTAATTACCCCCTCACATGAGAAAGAAAGAATAGAAAGTAGCTTCCTATCGCCTGTTCACAAATATTATTTTCTCATCATGGTAATTTTCAATCCTCGATAAAAAAATAATATTTGTAAACCGCCTTCACCCCCTCCCCCCCCCCCCACCCCCCTCTCATGTCATGGTAATTTGTGAGGTGCCACATCACCTGTTCACAAATATTATTTTGTCATCAAGAATTGAAAACCACTGCTGGTGATTTTCAACTCTTGATAATAAAATCATCTTCGTTAACAGCCCCCCCCCGCCCCCCCCCCCACCCCTTTCAATATTTTAGCATTTATATACATACCGGAATGATGGGAACTGATAATGAAACAAGAGACCCCAAGGGGCCTTAATCGCTCACCAGGCAAAGTGATTCAAACAAAGTGGTTCAAAGAAGTATTTGGGGTCACATTCAGTTAGACATGGTTCATCACCACTACAAAGGAATAAAGTCATGAGAGACAAATTTTATGGAACTAGGGACATGGCTTGAACAAACTTGAATCTTACCCCCTAAGGATGCTGCATACCAAATATCAAAAGCATTCATCTGCTGAATCTGAAGAAGATTTTTAAAGAAAATTCCTCATTTTGAACTAAGTTATCATTCGGGCTCCCACAGGGAGCCCAAGTATGGACCCAGGAACTTGGCTTTAACAAACTTGAATCTCACCCCCTAAAGATGCTACACACCACATATCAAAACTTTCCGACTGCTGGATCTGAAGAAGAAGATTTTTAAAGAAAATTCCTCATTTCGAACTAAGTTACAATTCAAGCTTCCACAGTGAGCCCAAATATGGACCTAGGGATATGGCTTGAACAAAATTGAATCTCACCCTGTGAGCCCAAATATAAATCCAGGGCGCCAATTTGAACAAACTTGAATCAGATCCACCCCAATAATTTTTCTATAATTCATACGGTGCTATCAGAGTTATGCCCCATACAGAGCCCCCAAGGGACGTGGCCATTTCATTTGAACAAACCTGAATTGCCATATAGTAATGAACATCCACATTAAGTTTCGTGAAAATCAGACCAGTGGTTTCAGAGGAGAAGTCGTCGATGGACACCGGACGATAAGTGATAAGTTGAGCTCCCTTCGGTGAGCTAAAAATACCCCAATGGCAACTTCATGAGGGCAAAAGCAATTTCCATGGTAAATTTGTGAGGTACCACAGGGTCTCGTTCTTGGCGTATGCCTCTACACTTTTAAAATTTCACTGCCGGAATTTATAACTGTCGGTATGTAAATGTCTGGAGTCCCACAGGGTCTCATTCCTGGTGCACGCCCGCACTCTTAAAATTTCCCATCACCTGTTCACAAATATTATTTTGTTATCAATAACTGAAAACCACTGCCGGTGATTTTCAACTCTTGATAACAAAATAATATTCGTAAACAGCTTCATAAGTGCAATATTTTCGGCACTGGTAAATATCTGGCATCCCCACAGGGCCTTGCTCCTGCATGGTGCACGCCTGCACTCCTAAAATAAATTTCCCATCACCTGTTCACAAATATTTTGTTATCAAAAATTGAAAATCACTGCCGGTGACTTTCAACTCTTGATAATGAAACAAGAGGCCCCACGTGGCCTTAATCGCTCACCTGACAAAGTGACTCTAAGAAGTATTTTAGGTCACCTTCACCATGTCATGCCTCATCAACATTAACTGGTTGAGTGATAGATTTTGTTTGAAGTTCAACATTTGTTACCTAAAATTAGTTTTATTTAAAATCATTGGTGTGTGGCCAATCTCCAATGATTTTTAATAAAGCAAATTTATCTCTGCAGACAAACTGGTTTAGCATGAAGCACAAACAAGGAATGTGAAGAGATAGCCTTGGACATCTCTCCCCAACTGTGGATATCTTCCATGTGCTACATGTATATATTTGCATGCAAGAAAACAAAAATTTTCACAAATTTTATTTTTTTTTATCATCATTGGAACAAGCTCAAAACAGCTTATTCCAATAGGGGTATGGGAAGATCAGGTATATTTTTGAGACAGAAATGTAAATATATAAATAATGGTGTTTTTTTGTGAATGATGCTGGAGAATTTTGCGTAAAGATATGGTAAATGGTTTGTTCTAGATACAGAATGATGCAAAAGTATTTAAATTTGATTAGGCAAGTTGTTCCTATAATGCATTTAAAAATTGAAGTAACTGTTTTTTTGCTGACGAACTTTTAGATGTGTGTGTCTGTGTTTGTGTGTGTGTGTGTGTGTTTGTGTGTGTGTGTTTGTGGGGGGGGGGGGGGGGGGGGGGGGGGGGGGGGGGGTAAGAGTGTTCTTGCAAACAAAATTCCTGAATAAATGGAAAATTTTATTTTTTGTGTGAAAGACATAGTGCGTGAATGTTGATTGGAACAAGCTTAGAGAGCTCATTTTAATGTGAAGTCATAAAGCTGTGTTTTACGTACGAAATTCTGGAATAACTAAAAAAATTGCTTTTTGACTCAAAAAGCATGGTGTGCGACCTCTCATTGGAATGAGCTCAAAAAGCTCATTCCAATGGGGTATTTACAAGCGATAAGTACATGTATGTTTAAGAGACAAAAAATTAAAATTTGAATAGCGATTTTTTACGAAGAATGCTGACAAGTTTTGGCAGTTATGCTGGTAAAAAGGTAAGATATGCAAAGTGGTTGTTTGTTAGAGGCGACATTTAATTAAGGGGAATTAACCCTTGATTACTGAGGTAACTTCTAAAAGTACTGAAATTTCATGAAGCAATGTGAATAACAGACAAACAGTTGCCTAAAAATTTCATGAATAACTAAAATTTTTATTCCTTTGTCTCGAAAACATGGCATATGACCTTTGTTGGAATGAGCTGAATGCGTGTGTTCCAATGAGGGGTCATAAAATTTGAACGAAGATTTGTGTGAATAATGCATTAGTACTGCTAGATTTGGGTAAACGGTTCACCCTGGATACCACCCCTTCTATAGTAGATCTTTTCTGCAAATTTTGTCTAAGATTCTATCAACTTTACAAATAAATACGTTCATGAATCACAATCAGATCCACCCTACAATGTTGCATACCAAATATCAAAAGATTCTGCCTGCTGGATCTGGAGAAGAAGATTTTTTAAGAAATATGCCTGAAACGCACTAAGTTAAAATTTGGGCTCCTATACGGAGCCCAAATATAAACCCAGGGGGCCGATTTGAACAAACTTGAATCAGATCCACCCCACAATGTTGCTTACCAAATATGAAAAGATTCTGAAGCTGGATCTGGTGAAGAAGATTTTTTAAGAAATTTGCCTGAAATGCACTAAGTTCGAATTCGAGCTTCTATAGTGAGCCCAAATATGAAACTAGGAAGCCGATTTGAACAAACTTGAATCAGATCCACCCCACAATGTTGCATACCAAATATCAAAAGATTCTGCCTGCTGGATCTGGAGAAGAAGATTTTTTAATAAATTTGCCCGAAATGCACTAAGTGCGAATTCGGGCTTCTATATTAAGCCCAAATATAAATCCAGGGGGCCGATTTGAACAAACTTGAATCAGATCCACCCCGCAATGTTGCATACCAAATATCAAAAGATTCTGCCTGCTGGATCTGGAGAAGAAGATTTTTGAAGAAATTTGCCTGAAATGCACTAAGTGCGAATTCGGGCTTCTATATTAAGCCCAAATATGAATCCAGGGGGCCGATTTGAACAAACTTGAATCAGATCCACCCCGCAATGTTGCATACCAAATATCAAAAGATTCTGCCTGCTGGATCTGGAGAAGAAGATTTTTGAAGAAATTTGCCCGAAATGCACTAAGTTTGAATTCGAGCTTCTATAGTGAGCCCAAATATGAATCCAGGGGGCTGATTTGAACAAACTTGAATCAGATCCACCCCGCAATGTTGCATACCAAATATCAAAAGATTCTGCTTGCTGGATCTGGAGAAGATGATTTTTTAAGAAATTTGCCTGAAATGCACTAAGTTCGAATTCGAGCTTCTATAGTGAGCCCAAATATGAATCTAGGAAGCCGATTTGAACAAACGTGAATCAGATCCACCCCACAATGTTGCATACCAAATATCAAAAGATTCTGCCTGCTGGATCTGGAGAAGAAGATTTTTTAATAAATTTGCTTGAAATGCACTAAGTTCAAATTTGGGCTCCTATACTGAGCCCAAATATAAACCCAGGGGGCCGATTTGAACAAACTTGAATCAGATCCACCCCACAATGTTGCTTACCAAATATGAAAAGATTCTGCCTGCTGGATCTGGAGAAGAAGATTTTTTAAGAAATTTGCATGAAATGCACTAAGTTCAAATTCGAGCTTCTATAGTGAGCCCAAATATGAATCTAGGAAGCCGATTTGAACAAACTTGAATCAGATCCACCCCACAATGTTGCATACCAAATATCAAAAGATTCTGCCTTCTGGATCTGGAGAAGAAGATTTTTTAAGAAATTTGCCTAAATGCACTAAGTTCGAAATCGGGCTCCTATACTGAGCCCAAATATGAACCCAGGGGGCCGATTTGAACAAACTTGAATCAGATCCACCCTACAATGTTGCATACCAAATATCAAAAGATTCTGCCTGCTGGATCTGGAGAAGAAGATTTTTAAGAAATTTGCCTGAAATGCACTAAGTTCGAAATCGGGCTCCTATACTGAGCCCAAATATTAACCCAGGGGACGATTTGAACAATCTTGAATCAGATCCACCCCACAATGTTGCTTACCAAATATGAAAAGATTCTGCCTGCTGGATCTGGAGAAGAAGATTTTTTAAGAAATTTGCCTGAAATGCACTAAGTTCGAATTCGGGCTTCTATAGTAAGCCCAAATATGTATCCAGGGGGCCGATTTGAACAAACTTGAATCAGATCTACCCCGCAACATTGCATACCAAATATCAAAAGATTCTGCCTGCTGGATCTGGAGAAGAAGATTTTTGAAGAAATTTGCCTGAAATGCACTAAATTCGAATTCGAACTCCTATAGTGAGCCCAAATATGAATCTAGGGAGCCGATTTGAACAAACTTGAATCAGATCTACCCTACAATGTTGCATACCAAATATCAAAAGATTCTGCCTGCTGGATCTGGAGAAGAAGATTTTCAAAGAAATTTGCCTGAAATGCAGTAAGTTCAAATTTGGGCTCCTATACTGAACCCAAATATAAACCCAGGGGGCCGATTTGAACAAACTTGAATCAGATCCACCCCACAATGTTGCATACCAAATATCAAAAGATTCTGCCTGCTGGATCTGGAGAAGAAGATTTTTTAAGAAATTTGCCTGAAATGCACTAAGTTCGAAATCGGGCTCCTATACTGAGCCCAAATATGAACCCAGGGGGCCGATTTGAACAAACTTGAATCAGATCCACCCTACAATGTTGCATACCAAATATCAAAAGATTCTGCCTGCTGGATCTGGAGAAGAAGATTTTTTAATGTTTTTCCCATTGCCTACAGTGTTAAAAAGTGCTGACTCAGCACTTTTTCAAAGTCCCGAAACTGTACCCTATGATAAAACCGATGGCAATTTTTTTTTTACCAATCCTTTCTGTTGGTCCTAAGGAAGCTGCACACCAAATAAAAATTCTCAGTGCCGTGCAGTTTTGGAGATATGGGTGTTTTAAATTTTTTCTATTTTTAGCTCCTGCGGTTCCCACGGGGCTGCGGGAAAATTTTTTTTTGCATAAATCAAGTACTCATGACCCAATAAGCCCTCACATAAAATTTGGTTCAAATCAGCCTCTCGGTTTGGAAAATAGAAATTTTGGGCGGGGCAAAAAATTTTGCCCCTCTCTTTGGGCGGGGCAAAAAATTTTGCCCCTCTCATAACAACGTCAAGTATAGCCCCACAAACTTCTCTTGAACAAATCTGAGTCTACACCTCAAAAGGAAGCTGCACACCAAATATCAAGTCTCTGCTACTGCTGGTTCATGAGAAGAAGATTTACAAAGATTTTGGTGCCCCTTGGGGGTGTGGCACCACCCAGGAGGAGGGGCAACTTCATTTGAACAAATCTGAATTGGCATTAGGTAATAAACATTTAGCCAACATTTGAATAAAATTGGGCTAGTGGTTTAGGAGGAGAAGTCGATAATGTAAAGTTAACGCCGGACGGACGACGACGGACGACGGACAGAAAGTGATTAGTTAAGCTCCCCTTGAGCTTCGCTCAGGTGAGCTAATAATATTGTAAACAGCCCCCCCCCCCCCTCCCTCACACGAAGAAAGAATAGAAAGTAAATCCCTATAACATGTTGGAATATTTTATCATTTATTGTGCTTTTATGAAAATATTCTGTTTAAAATATTCGGTTATTGTTTATTCCACTGATGCAAATAATTGGAAAAAAAAAAATAAAAAATGTATTTTAAGCTGTGTTCTGTTTTGTTTTCTATTCTGTCGCTATCACACTCGGAACCAGTTGATTTATCCTACCAGATAAGCCATTTTGCAGCAAAACATCAGATGACTGTAAAATTCGAGACATCAAGGCATTATTGATGCCTTTTTGTCTTGCGCTTGCCAGAATATTGCGGCAGACACCTTTTCTAAACGTATCCCCACCTTCTCACAATAAACCAGGTAAAGGCATTCTGTTCCATTCATCCAACATCGGACTTCGAGCTGATGAAGGGCCGAGTTATTTGGTCTGTTTTGTCCAAAGCTCCCACTTTTTCGCGCAGATATTCACATCTCCCAACCTTGTGACCTACTTGTTCACACGTGCAGTTCGCTGATATGACATGGAAATATAGCAGTTTTGTTGGAAGTTTTACATTTGGATTTACCATTTCAATTCAATTTACCTCGATCTTACCTTGAACACATGTACTAGATCTTTCCTTCTTTCACCGGCGTGAGTAATAACAAACACGGTTGACATATATCTTTTAATAAATACAGTACATCAAAAGTATCAAAATGTACAACTGTGTTCAATACAGAATATACAAACAAATAAAATCGGCCAGGTAGCCTACCTGTTCAGTCTGTATCAATACTTAAGATGAATTTGGAAAAATAATTTTTAAACTGTTCCAATATTTAGAGCAGTTTTAAAGATTATTTTTCTGAAAAATTCAGGTGTTCCAATACAAAGAGTGTTTCAATTCATAGAGTAAATACGGATATTAGTTTTCAGATAACTTTGCCTGGAAACGTTCTGTCGGGTTGCTTTGCACAAATTGCAGTATGATTCTCAGGATTCAAGTGAGCTCAATTTCATAAGAATCCACAGATTCGCCAAAAGTTTGGTGAAATTTTGACCCCGAAAGGCCTTCATCATTTTTGGGGGTCACATTCAGTTAGTCATGGTTCAGCAACAAGCAAGTGGTTCGAGAAAATGAAGTTGGCAGCCATGTTTTGTATTTTTAAACATAATGACGTCATTCCTTCCTAGGTTTCAACCAGGGATTCCCTGATTGCAACCAATTGCTTAAGGAAGGAATGACGTCATTATGTTTAAAAATACAAAACATGGCTGCCAACTCATTTTCTCGAACCACTTCGATGATATGAATCTTTCGTTTCTGAACAATACGGTGACCAAGCGCTTCCGACATAGAGGTTTTTGTTTTTTACAATTATCCTTCTTTCGGTCACATAATAACAAAAAGCTTCTGGATATGCCTTATTGTTCTCACGAGGCGAGATAGACCTGCAAGTAAATCGTTTACTGGTCATATAGTACACCACGGAGATCGAGAGCGTTGGACACACAGACCGTACCAACGCCAAAAATTATATTACGGACTGTGGGTCCAAGTTTGGACTACCCTCACAGTAGACCAATCACGACCAAAAGGGGATGTCATCATCTAGGCATTATATGGAGTCAACCTAACAAGTTACAATGAAATCCTTCCATAAATACGACCTATAGACTATGCTAAAGGTCTTTGGGCTCGGGCAGCAATGAAGGCTGAATGATCGCGACCAAAGGGGATGTTCTCATCTAGATATTATTTGGAGTCAACCTACCAAGCTACAATGAAATCCCTTCATAATTATGCCCCGTAGACTGTTCTAAAGGTTTTTGGGCTTTGGGCCCCTGTAGCGTCACAGTTGCACAATCGTGTCCAAAGGGGGACGTTCTCATCTAGACATTATATGAAGTCAACCTACCAAGTTAACAATGAAATCCCTTCACACTGTACTGATGTGCTGAGGGGTGGGTTAATATGACCTTACAGTTAATGTATGTGGCCCTCACAGTTAACGTATATCAATGAAAGTTACCAAGTTACAGTGAAATTATTCCGAAACGAGTCATCCTATCAAGTTACATTAAAATCCCTTCATAAATATGGCCTGTAGACTGTGCTAAGGTTTCTCGGGCTTCTGGCCCCTGTAGCCGTCACAGTTGCCTAATCGCATCCAAAATGAGATGTTCTCATCTAGACATATGAAATCAACCTACCAAGTTACAATGAAATTCCTTCATAAATATGACCTGTAGACTGTGCTAAAGGTTTTCGGGCTTCGGACTCGGGCAGCCATCATGGTTGAATGATCGCAACCAAAGGGGACAATCTCATCTGGGCATCATCTGGAGTGATCCTATGAAGTTACACTGAAATCCCTTTATAAATATGACCCGTAGACTGTGCTCAAGGTTTTCGGGCTTCGGGCACCTGAAGCCATCACAGTTGACCAATCACGACCAAAAGGAGATGTCATCATCTAGGCATTATATGGAGTCAACCTAACAGGTTACAATGAAAACCTTCCATAAATATGACCTTTTGCCTATGCTAAAGGTTTTTGGGCTCGGGCACCCATCAAGGCTAAATGATCGCGATCAAAATGGGACGTTCTCATCTAGACATTATTTGGAGTCATCCTACCAAGTTACAATGAAATCCCTTCATAAATATGAGCGCTTGACAATACAGAATTTTGATGGACCCATTTGGAGGTTGCCCCATCACATGTTCCCCCAAATATCCTGAACTTCATGATTAAAAACCCTTCTCTCAAATTTTCAATAGAAGCATACAAATATGGATATCATTGGAACCAGCTGATTCAGCTGGTTCCAATGATATCCATATGGGTATGGATTTATTGAGAAATTGCGATGATGTGTAAGGTTGTGAAAGCCACACTTAGGCTAATTTTCTGGGCATTTTTGCCATTTTGTTAGGTAAAAGCTTAACCTCTTGGTTAACCATTATAATTGGCAGATTTGGGGATGTGAATTTTGTTGAGAAATAAAAGTCATTATGATTTATAATAATTTATCTTTTATCATTGTTACAGGTCTTCTTATGTCATTACTTTCCAATCAAATCTCCAATTATGAAACTATTTTTTGGTTAACCTTTTAAGAGGTCTCCCCAAAATCTTTTTGCGTAACCAAAAGGCGACCCGTCCTATAGGTTTCCCCAATTATCAAGCCCTGATTCTGAATGCAGCAACCGGAAGGACCTTGAGGCACGTATCCTTGCCAGGCCCCCACCCTCGTCGACCGAGAGGCCATACTACTTGGGCATCAGCATCGATTCACTTTCTACCTCAACAACAAATACACCTCAGAGAGTCATAAGGGATGGCCCATCCCTCCAGGCAACCCAGAGGTTCTCTTGCAGTAACCGTCAACTACCTCGGAGTCTGTGTGTAAACAAGCTGACTAGAAACATTCATCGCTCAATACCACTGGAGTGTTAAATAAATATTAGCGATATATTTTAGCACAGATTGTTTTGTATAACTAGTACAGGGTACAGCAGAGTCCCTATGTATCTGACGCCAATGGGATTGGCCATTCCGTGGTGGGTATGTTAAATCCGTTAGGTGTGGTGCGGTTCAACCCATCAGCTGCCCTGTGTGCAGTTGCAGACCGTACTAGCTCAGGACAAGGGCACCGAAACCGATGGGCCACATGTTTCAACCTACTGCCTGGGGTCAGCGGATACTGCAAGAGTGTATCAGCCGGTGTCTGCGATAATATACCAGCGTTCACAGCTATAAGTGACACTCCATGGATGTGTGAAGGCAGCTGGCCGGGTTCGGCCAGTTGGAGCTACACATCCAGCCAAGGCCCACAAGCACGTGGAAGGTTTCCCCCCGTTTTGCTCTAATTTTCCTCTTTTTTGCTCCAATTTTCTTTGCGATTACACTTTATGAAATTGCGTGATCCATTTCTTAACAGCACACAGTGTGACTAACAATCATAAAAATAATTCACAACCAGTTAAACTCATTTATTAAACATATTCACTCTGAATAGATTAACAATGAATACTTTCACCGAGAGGTTTCAGTTTTACATGGTCGTTGAATCTATTCAGAGCAAATACTTTCACTAGTTTAGGACTTAACACTGCACACTCTGTTGTTCCTTTTGATAGCAGCCATCTTGAATTTCAGACCACACCTAAAAACACTCGTTCTCATCCCACGGTGATAACAAAGGTACCCAAGAAGTTTTGTAAAGATTGGTTCATAAATACAGCCTCTAGCCCGAGCCGTATTGGCATTTGCAGTTACAGTGCTGAAAGTAACATTAAATATATCAAAGTTAGTCTAATTGGCATAATTTATGCACGAGAAAAAAACCCGTATTATATGTGATGTATCCCATGGTACTAAACATTTATACAAAACTTTATTCAAATCAGAACTTTCATACAGAAGTTCTGTACAAAAAACTGATTTTTGCATCATCGGTACAAAATGGCCGCTGGCAGCCATCTTGAATTTCGGACCACACCTAAAAACACTCGTTCCCGTCCCAGGGTCATAACAAAGATACACAAGAAGTTTCGTAAAGATCGGTTCATAAATACGACCTCTAGCCCGAGCCATAGCCAATTGTTGATGTACGGACAGACGGACGGACGGACGGACAGATGGACGACGGGCCATGACAATAGCTCAAATTTGACTTCGTCAAAGTTGAGCTAAAAATGGATCTCACACGATCTGGCCAAGTCAGAAGGCAACCAATGGTTGAAATATTCAGTAGACTCGAAAGGTTTTGTTACATCACTGACTTGTCTATTTTGTATTGAACAACAAAACGAAATCAAATTGATGAGGGACTTCCAAAAAGCCTGGATAGAAGGTTCTATAAATTTGAGATTAAGTAATCCCAAGGACCATGCTCTAACTGCCTGTCACAAAAAGGCTCACCGTTTGTCAGCTTTGGCCAGCGGAAAAGCCCCACCAAGTGTGAAATTGGATAAAAATCAGCCCACCCTGAAAAGTACATGGGATCATTTATCACAAGCCCAAAGGCTTCAATTGATGCGTAAATTCGAAATAGCCTATTTCATTGCAATGCGTGAACTTCCATTCACGATGTACGACCATCTCGTTCAGCTGGAGATACATCATGGAGTTGACCTTGGTGAATCTTATAACAAACGTTTGAAGTGTCAGGAATTCATAGTGGCACATGGGAACTATCTAGCCGACGAATTGCGCAATAAGCTTCTCAATGTTAAATTTATAAGTGCCATGGTTGATGGAACTACTGATGCCAGTCAGCGTGAAACTGACGCTATTTATGTAGCTTATTTCAACCCTAACCTCACTTGTAGCTCAGTGGGTACCGAGTTCAAGTTTGTTGACCTGAGAAATGTGCCCACCCCGGATGCACAGGGTGTAAAGAATGATTGAGTCAAGTTTCTTGGGCATTGGTTTGTCAAAGGAAGAATTTTACAGCAAGCTCGTTGGGTTTGGCGCTGACGGGGCATCAGTGAATAGTGGGAAGCACAGTGGGGTTCAGGCTTTACTGAAAGACGAAGTACCGTCGTTACACTTTCAACACTGTGTGACTCACAAATTGGAATTAGCCATGAAAGATGCTCTTGTGGACACGTTCTTCGAAAAAGTAAACAAAATGTTGAAAAAACTGTACAAAATATATAACAGATCACCGAAAAAATTGAATGAATTGGAAAATCTAATAAAACTAATGAAGCAGGAGAAGGGAGAATATTTTACTGAGGGGTCTTTCAAACCAAAACGGGCCTCAGGTACACGATGGGTGAGCTTCAAGTTGAATGCGTTAGGAATAATATTGGACAAATTTGGTATATATTTGAATCATCTTGCTGCAATGGTTGACATGAAGTCCGACCCTGAAGTATCTGGTTACTTGAAAAGATGGAAATCGGCCTATTTTCTAATTCATGTTGCGTTTTTCACAGACTTACTTGCTCCGGTTGCAGTCTTATCAAAATGCTTCCAAGATGACAAAATCGACATTGTCTCTAAATCACTTGCTCTGATGAAGGCAAAAAAACAACTTTATTCGATGGAGAAAAAAAACATCAAAGAACTTCCGGCAATTAAATATTTGCTTTCTAAGATTTACTTCGACAATTGTCACAATAAAAGTGAATCGGTAACCTCTCAGGGGGTAGAATTTGAAAAAGAGATGTTCAATTCCAAGATAGATGCGATGGAGTCAACGAAGGTCAAATATCTTAATATTGTCTCACAAGCATTGGCATTGCGTTTTGATAATGCAGATGACAAATTGATCCACCAAAGTGCAAAAGTTCTCAATTGCGAAGCATGGAGTACTCATGTGAAGTCTGCAGATGATTCCGTCAATGAACCTGTTTACGACCTGGGGTTTGCGGACACTGAAGTCATTTCTCTATTTGAACATTTTCAATCAAAGTTGACAACAGTAGGTGTGAGTTGCTCAGCTCAAGATATCCTGAGTCAATTTCATGATTTAGTCGAATACGCTATTCAGTACTTGAAAGCAGGTACTAGTAGCAATGGGTACAGCAACACATGGTACTCAATATTCAATTCTTCATTGAAGGACAACTGGGCTGACATCCTGGTTTTGATTGAGTTACTATTCACTCTTCCTGTTTCAAATGCGAAGCTGGAGAGGCTGTTCTCAAAACTGAAGAGAACAAAAGGAGACTCTAGGTGTTCTCTTGGTGTATCAGTAACTGCACACCTATTACGAATAGATGAAGAAGGGCCTGAACTAGGCTCATTTGATGTTGGACCCGTTGTTCAGAGTTGGATGGTTGGTAAGGCAAGACGTCCTGGGCAGAAGAAGAGAAAGAAATACAGGGAGAGGGCCAACAAGAAAGTTAAATACTGGCAGACAACTCCGACAACAGAGCCAACACCAAATGAACCCCCAAGCTCACCATCTTCTTTTAAATGTGCGAGTGCATCTGAATCAGACGATTTTTGTGATGGGTCAACCTCTGATAATGCTAGTATAGAATCATTTGAATCTGATGATATCGGTTCTTGGAATTTTGAATCAGATTCAAATGATCATGAATACACATTGTCAGAGGTTGAAATGCTAGGGAAAATATTCAACTCGGATTCTGAGTCAGAGTCTGGCTCAGACTCTTGAGTTGAATATTTCTGACTAATAAGTAAAATGTTCCATTTTTTCATAAAATTATGTTTACAAATTTAAAATGCAGTTGTTTTGAAAATTTGGCGAAAATGTTGAGTTTAGGAATTACTTCAAGAAATTGACCGGAAAAGTCGTGACGGTTCGGCGGCTCATTGATGTGATTTCGTAACAGCAATGGCCCAAAGACAGTTCCCTGTGGTACTCCCGACTCCACGTTTACTTCTCGTGAATGTTCTTCTTTCAAGACTACTGCAAATCCACTCAAACCAGCCTCCGGACGCACCTTCCTCCAGTCTATCCCAAATTGTCCTCTGCAGCGACCGAACCGAGGAGGAGGGGGGTGGGGGGGGGGGAGGGGGGTGGGGTTCTGTGGGGGTGGGGGGGGGGGGATTTTGTTAAAGAAAAAAAGCCTGTTTACACATATCCTTTTTTATCGAGTGTTGAAAATTACCAGCGGTAATTTTCAATACAGATTAACATAATATTGGTAAACAGACATTCTATTTCCTTACGGGCAGGGGGGTGGGGGGTGGGGGGTTAACTCCACCATCCTCATATCTAGCTCGATATGGGGGGGGGGGGGGTGTGGAGACTGGGGACAGAGGCTGGGGGGGGGGGGGGGTAGTATAGAGTGGTAAATAAATAATGCCTGTTTAGGCATATTATTTTTTTATCCAGTGTCGAAAGCTATACCAGCATGAATTTTCTACACATAATAAAAAAAATATCTGTGAACAGGCGATATTCTTTGCCGGGGATGGGCGGTTGTTTACGCGAATTGATGGCCTTTAGGGCCTTTGCGACGGATCATTTCAGTTTGACAATAAATCAGATGACAATACTATATCGTCATCGTGGATTGGTACAATTCCGTCACGACGTGGAAATGGATTGTCCATGTATACAAAACGACAGAGTTTTGAGATACAACCCAGAACTACGAACAAAAGATCACATAATGTTGAATCCGATGCTCCATCAAGTGGAATTTGGCTTGTGATTCTTAAATTGTATCACAGAAGTCTACCGTTGTTCTATCCGTAGGCTATCCATTCCCAGGCGAGGATTTGTACCACGGAGACTCTACTGTATTGTAGTTTTTGTTATTCGCAAAAAGGTTATAAAAATTTATGTTCGCCTAGCATCAAGGATTTTCCCTTGCACACATCAAAGCTGTCAGTGCGGTTTATTAAAGGTCCATTCCTGTACATAAGGTGTTAAGATGTTAAATGCTATATTGAAAATCAATAAAAAAAAAAATTGTTTGGTCAATATGTTCACCCAATGTGTGTTTCAATGTGTCTTCTTTGAAACTGATCCGGAGCTTGAACCCAGCACTGAGGCCTAGTTATTACCCCCCCCCCCCCCCCCCCCCCACACACACACACTCCCCACTCCCTTAAAAAGGAGTTTTGGTTACCAAATATCGACGCACAGAAAGTAAACCGCCGCGTAGACCCTTTTTTTTATTTTGAAATCTCAGTTACACAAGCTTGCTCTGAGTATATTAAAATTAGGCGATCAAAAGGAGGATTGGACTTTTTGCCGAAAAAGCTTTTCGCCAGAAGGAAAAAGTAGACCTTTTGCCAACATTTCGCCAGAAACAGATGGAATTTTCGCCAAACTTTTGGACACTTTGCCGAAACTTTGGACACTTCGCCATAAAAAATGCCTGTTCGACAGAAAATGTCAGACAGTCCCCCCCCCCCCCCCTCCCACACACAC
Source organism: Pictodentalium vernedei (assembly GCA_031216915.1). NCBI lineage: Eukaryota > Metazoa > Mollusca > Scaphopoda > Dentaliida > Dentaliidae > Pictodentalium > Pictodentalium vernedei. Next base: position 52,976,481 of record CM062291.1, on the reverse strand, counting down.
ACACGAATATCAGTGTAGGGCCTGCGTTCTTCACGTTCAGGAATGACATCTTACGTATTTCTGATAAACTAAACCCCATAATATCGCCACTCTTTTTGCGAATGTGTTGTGATCAAAACCAACTTTATCAAGCCAGGGAACGTAAGTCAACCCCAGGCCAGGCCCCCGTGCTCTGACCAATATTTCAAAATATTGGTTATCATCGAATATCCCTAGTATTGATTTTTGATGGCAACCTGTAGTTTTAAAATATTGGTCAAACTACTAGGGTCTGTGGTCAAAAGAGGAGGTCTCTGGTCAAAAGAGGGGTGTCGTGGAACTGAAGGTGTGGTTCCCAATAAAATTAAAAGTCCAAATTCTCTGACGTCATTGAACATTCTCTCGAAAATACTTTGTTAGAATTTTTCTTGTTACAATTTGTGGTAGAGTGCCAAAAGGTTCTCTTCTATAAATTGTTAAAATGCAAAAACACTGTCAATCACTTTTTTTTACTGAGCTTAACTCTTATATGCTTAATCTCTTCCAGTTCATTCAAACCAGTAATGCAATCATTAATTGATTAATTTGATTTGAATGAGCCAGAAGAGATGGATCACGTTAAAGGTCATGCTATGCAAGTTTTGCAACAAACAAGAAGCCCAACTAGACCTGAAGTCGCTCACCTTGCTTGAATTCTGTTTTAACAAACTTAAATCTGCACGTACACCTCAAATGCAAGCTGAATGCCAACTCATTATATGCATCGCCATTGGTTCATGAGCTTTTTCTTTTTAAATTTGGACACAATTTGGGGGTATGATTGACACTGCAGGATAAAATACAAAGTACTTATTTAACCCTTTACCTAACGTAACGGCCAAAACCGGCCAGCGCTATACACAAAAATTGCCATTCATATTTTTATTCAATGAGGGGTCACAACCTATGTTTTGGAAGCAAAAAATGAAAATGTTTAGTTATACGAGAATTTTTTTTACGGGTATCGTCTGCTACTAGCGTTAGGTAATGAGTTAACCAAGTTTTAACAATTGGTCATACCTACCTTTTGTTGCCTACTTACTGCGGGGCCGGCCTGGACTGGGATAAGGTAAAAAGCTTGTTCCAATGAGAGTGTCGTAAGCTATGTTTTGGGGCCAAAAATTTATTAATTTTTCTATCCATTTCAAGTTTTCAACAATTCTACATTTAGTAAACATGCAAGATCCAGATGGAAAAGGAACATGGCAGATTTTCTATCGGAATTTGGGAATAAAAAATAAGACAATTGACAATATTTTCATGTTTTTATTAAGCAGAAGAAAAACATAAAATAAAATCCTCCCTCTTTCGTTGAATTAAAAAAATATGCTTGAAAACCAAAATTATTGTTTTGGCTGCATCAGATGAATTTCAAATTTTAACCTTAAGGCTAAGGCTGGCCACTGTAGTTTCATTTGACATTGCATACCACGCGAGTACTTTTTCCTGATATTTTATGCCTTTTTTTTTCACTTTTAAATGAGCTTTTAAAAAAAGGAGGGTTATTTTGACTCAAAACAATTTTTGACAGGCACAATTTTCAAATGACAGGTACAAATGAGATTGTGCCTGTCATTTTGTCAGGCACAAAATTTGAAATTATAATCAGGCTTGCATTGATGTTATTGTGCTCAATTATGGAATGGTATTGTGTTTTTCTTTTTTGGTATAAACAAGAAAGATACATGTAAAGCCGGTTCTCTTCTCCTGGAGGGGATAATTCTGTTTACATGTATTTGAGTCTATTGGATTTTCCTTTATGTCCTAGGCCCTCCAGCCTTTTTTCTATTCAGCTAAGTCTGGGTCATTAGTACAGTATAAAAATGTTAAAAAATTTATAGTAATTTATATATTTTTTATACTTACCAATGACCCAGACGGGGATCCGATGGCCCTCCCATGAGTTGATTTCGGATTTCCTTGACACTGCGCATGCGCAGTGGATAAAAGTATGGAGGATCACATAGGGCATCTAATTTTTGGATTTTGGGGATTGGGGGGGGGGGGGGGGGGGGACAAAATTTGTGTTTGGCCCTAGAATATAAGAGTTAGCACCAGCTAAGTCTGGGTCAATGGTACAGTATAAAAATATAGAAGTCGACAGCCCCCATGATCATAGTATAATAGGCGTATTATACACACACAGTTCCTCCTCAAATATGTTGGATAACCACAAAAAATTTGGGTTATCAACTTATCTCTTGTATTTGCCAACAGTTCCAACACAATTTTATTGTGGTTATCCTACAACTTATATGAGGAGGTACTGTACAAGAATGGCACATGGTATGTGACCCAAAACGTCTGGAGGCCGAAACATCCCACTCCCAGGGGCGAAACATCCAAGTGCCTTGAGAACAAGTGTAAGTATTCACAGGGCCTTCGTTGGGTTATTCACTCTTTCAATATACACAAGACCCAGGAATGTATGAGGGGTGGGGACGAGCATCTCAACATATTTTTAAATGATATATCTGAACGGCAGTGTAAAAAGAACTGTTGACAATTTGCCTTGGATTCTGATGTCGGTACACGTGTTTGACACAATTTGTATTGTTTTTGTAAACAAGATGGCTGGCTTGCTTCAATTAAGAAAAAATATATCTTACATAACGTTCCTGGCATTGGGGGAGGGCGGCCGTTCTCTTATTGTGTTCAATTCTACATTTTTAATGCAAGAATAAATATGCGAGAATTGATGCCAAACAGGCACAACAGACTTGAACAGTGCAATGACGCCATTGCAAATTTCCTGCATAAATTAACTCCGATTTCGACCTTCACTTCCGTCTGGATAATTCTCGAATTCTGTATTGTTTTTGATGAAATAATCCACCCCTATCATATTTACGCGGATAACAATAAAATTTACTAAAATTATTGATTTTAACAACTTTTATGGACAAAACTTGTCATGTTATTTAATGCTAAAAATAGTCCAAAATATCCGGGACAGACATTCGCACGTGCGTTTCAACTTTCATTCTCTGAGTTAACAATTAAAACAAGAAAAATGTTACTAAGGTAACACATGCCCCACTCCCTCCCCCCCTTGTGACCTTCACCTTGCAGGTGTGGCGGAACCTATTATACGCGACACACCTTCTGACTGTCCTTAACATTTGTAAAAAGTTTAACAATTGTACGTTGATTCGTTTCTGAGTTATTGCTGAGACACGAATATTGACCGATTTTTAGTGTGATCTTGAAATGTGACCTTGACCTTGAAGGTACGAACCCAGCTATTGTGTGTGACACATCCTCCCATGGTCCTTTATAATTGTGTGAAGTTTGATGACTGTGGCCCTAACAGTTTTCGAGTTATTGGCTCGGACACACACACACACACGGACGGACACACACACACTTCAATCACTATATGCCACACGACTTAAGTCGGGGGGCTTAAAAATGACAACTAAATCATCAAAACGGGATATTCACACAAGAATGCATTGTTTTATTTAACTACAGACGTATTAAGACTGACAAGGGGGTGAAATTATTTCTATCTCACAGAACACCCCATTCGAAAATTTTTGACAACAGCAAACAAACTTAGGTCAAGTTGGGGATTTCCCATTTTGTTTTTATGAAAAATTACGGGAAAATTAATCATTTCATTCAGCTTAACACAGACCATTGGTCATTTCCGAATGCGCAATTTGGCGAACTTACCAGTGGTCAATCTTATATACACCAACCGTTTCAAACCAGGCGCTATTAATTGTGTTTTATATGTAAATACAAGGGTCAACAAAATCACATTACCGAAAGCCACGATCGTGGCTCCCCGCACTTTACAGGAGAGCCATGATCGTGGCTTCCCGCACCCAACCAGTTAATAATTGGTCACAGGTTTGAAATTCACTGTGTTGTTTGTCTTTGATGTGATTTGATCACAGTGAGTCACGGGCAGACTGCTACCAGACTTTCAATAAAGAATGAATAAATAAAATGTGAACAGAAATGAAAATATCCCATCTCTTTATAAAGTGAGGGGTATTTTTTTTTTCTTTGCATATTATTTTTTATTAATTCTTCATCAAAAGACCGGTAGCAGCTGCCTGTTATTTCCCCCTTTTCAAATGACGCCACATTTGTATCAGCTCGCATCTTCTTCCGGAACACATCGGTTGTAATTTACAGTCAAATATTTCCGGTGTCTGATGATCAGATGTTATGTGAAAAGTTTATTGATGAGAACATCTACAAAAAAGTAAGAATTTTCATTTAAAATCATTCTGTTGCTTTCTGTCTACCTAACGAAAAATGACAAACATTTGAACTTCATTACAGCCTGTAATGTCGTTATTGTTTTCAATACCATAGTCGGTTTTGTAAATGTCAATACCATGAAGCCCTAGTCAAGTCCATGTAGCACTAGCATAAAGTCGTTTGTTGGTATACCCAGGACTATCTGTAATTGTGGTGGTACCCTGGCCAGGAGTAAGTAGATCAAACTCCCAAAAGAGCTTCATCATAGCACCTCCATTTACCCCACCCAACATATACCCAGCATTGCTTTTGTGAACATAAATAGCACCTTTCAGGATATATGAAGTCAACACACGGCCACTGTTCTGGAGTTTACGGAGCCTGTGGCCTCGGCCCAGTTGGATGCGAGGTTGGATGACCCTGAAGTCAAGTTCCAACCAACCACGAACAGGGTGCCTACACAGAGACCATTGACTGGAGTCATTCTGGACAAGTTTGTAGCTCCTTCACAAGGCTGAGCCTTCCAGGTTCAAACCACGCAGCTCAGTAAATGTAACTTGTTGCTTTGGAACGGGCAGCTCTTTTCTTTTGTATGATCCCTCGGAGAGCTGAAATACATACAATTTGTCCGTCATTTCTGGTTCTCCAAAGCCCTGCGTGTCGCCGAGATCAGCCAGCTGAAAGGTCGTGCGAGGCAATGCATCATGTGCTCCTGGTCCTCCGCTATTCATTGCTGGCATTTTGTAAGTATATTTCGAATATGTAATGTTACGGATAGGTGCTGTAATTCAATAGGGCCACCCATGCTATCTAAAACGCAGACTGTAACATTGCCTATAGGGCCTGGGACAAGCCTTTTGTATAGCAAATGAGAAAGCTACTGTTCTGCCACTGGCACATTTTTCATTTACTACAGGTACTGTTCTGAGTAGTGAACGGGGTAGCCTTTTGTGAACATTGTCCATGGTGCTGACTTCTGACAGATGAACGAAGAGCTCCTGGTGGGTCGCAAGTTCAGGGAACTCATCCCCAATCAGCTGCTTCCCTCCCCGAGGGATTTTGTTTGTTGCAAATCCCAAGGTGCATGCCAACCCTCCCAGTCTCAGAGACTTATCTGTCTTGAGTCGCAGACGACCCGAAGGTTTGTTAAGATCCAGTACAGCCTCAACCTGACTAAACACCTCATTATTTAGCTCACAAACATTGTAATAGCCAACTGGCACCTTTATCTTCTGCTCAGGGTCACTTTTCTCATCCATGCCACGAAGAAAATTGTTGCCTAGCTTCGAACTAATGTTGTACCAAAGAGGGTAGTAGGTTACTTTGGCAAGGGCAAACTCAAATTGCTCTCCGGCAGGAAGAGCCGTTGGTAGGTCCACTGTTTGAATGTCAGATAGAGTCACGTACATAATTGTATATTATCATTATAAGACTTCTCCAATATGGCTTTATAGCTTTTAGAGGTCCAAAGGATGCTGGAATACCCAAGAATGGACAGCAAGCTTGCAACAAAGTTGGCTTCAATCTACTACAGGTGTACTGGAAGGGACTCACGGCCATCAAAAACCTTGCTTCCACGGCTAAGGCCACTGAAGATTTGGCTGGGTCATGGCTTAAGAAGCAGGCCATCTGGCAGATTGATATACCTTCCAGCTGAGTGAAGCACACACATACCACGACCCAAGTTCGATGCGTGGACGCCGACTGAGGCCCACCAGCTCTTTCTGCCACACGACCGGGTTATGACCAAAGGTCATACAAAAACCTACAAGTATGCGCTCACAGTCGTTGATGTAGCCTACCGCTATAAAGAGGCAGAGCCTCTGGCCACAAAAGAGGCCAAAGCGGTTGTGGCCACCCTAGAAAATATATACATGTATGGACCACTGCGGTGGCCCAAGCTCCTTCAGGTCGATCCCGGGCGCAAGTTCATGGGCATCGTGATCAGCTGCTGGCAAAACACAGGACAGAAGCCTGGCGTGGCCGTGTGGATGTCCACCGGGACCATGGAATTGTGGAGCGGTTCAACAGTACCCTGGCAGAGTGACTGTTCGGACACCAATACACCCAGGAGATGAGGTTACCATCAGGTGAGAAGTCAAGTGAATGGGTCGTTCGGCTACCCGTCGTTGTTGCAGTGCTGAATGATGAGGTGACTAGCTTAACTAAAAAGAGGACATCTGATGCCATCTAGGCCAAGGTTGTGACATAGAAGCCCTCCTCTGTGATTTCTGATCGCCCTGTTGGCAGAAGCTCCCCTCCAATGTGGGTGTTCGCTATATCTACCAGGCAGGCGAGCTGGAGGGGGATCACAGTCGTGCAATTGACCCTGTGTGGTCCCTCCAAGTGTACCAGCTTGGACACTCAGTCACCAAGCCCGGCAAACCTGTCCTCTACTATTTGTTGGAAGGACCAGTGGAAAGAGCTGCTTGTGGTGCCTCCTGACACCTAGATAAGTACCGTCATCTGGTGGACAGGTCACCCGTTCGGGCTGCTGCATATACTCCACGCGGGAAATGGAGAGGTAGGCGAGGTTGGACCATTGTAGTAAGTCGTCTATAATTCAAACCTGAGGGTTTTGGATAGTGAGACCCTGGCTTGAGTGGACTGTGAGGGCATACCAGAGGCGCCAATCATCGGTCTTGATAGCCTATTCAGTGCACTCAATGGCGACTTCAACGATGTCATTGAGGACGAGCTCTTCTTCAGGGTCTGTCCCAAAATGTTTTTGGCTGTCTTTGGGGTGGTACAGCAGTGGAACCGGGGGTCTGGAAAGTTAAAAAATTTATAGTAATTTATAGTAATTTATATATTTTTTATACTTACCAATGACCCAGACATAGCTGGTGTTAACTCTTAAAATTCTAGGGCCAAACACAAATTTTGCCCCCCCAATCCCCAAAATTTGCATCTAAAACCAAAAGAAATCATGTCCTGAAGGTCCTCCATACTTTGCCCTCACTGCGCATGCACAGTGTCAAGGACGTCCCGAAATTGGCGCCAATTATCATTCTTACAAGCAGTGCCTGGTCAGCGCTATGTACTCAGCAGGAAGGTATGAGTTCCCAACTCCTGGGAGGGCCATCCCCGTCTGGGTCATTGGTAAGTATAAAAAATATATAAATTACTATAAATTTTTTAACATTTTTATACTGTACCAATGACCCAGACATAGCTGAATAGTAAAAAGGCTGGAGGGCCCAGGACATAGAGGAAAATCCAATAAGCTCAACTATATAAATAGAGTCAACCCCTCGAGGAGAAAAGGAGTATTCGGCTTTACATGTATCTTTCTTATTTTATTATAAATTAGAAAGACACAACACCCTTCATAAATGAGCATAATAACATTCATGTTCTCTATTAGCATCCAGTATAACCCCTTATACTAATTATTTTTAAAGTAAGCCAATAAATAAAGTTAGTCCAGAGAATTGAGACTCTTTATATTCTCTTAAAAGTGTCCGAGGATTGTATATTAATGCCCGTTTGACACAAGACATATACAAACGCTTCACACCGAGCTACACTTTAAAAATATGACATGAATGAATTTATAACATTAATATTACACTTTAAAACTTTACATCCCGGTAACGACTCAGAATTACTGACTCCGGAGGAGGAATCCCCTTGCTTTTCACTATAAAGCAGGTGACCTAAAAAGGAACACCCTCCCCCCCCCCCCCTTCCCCTTGCCCTGGGCCAAATAGCCCAGAGCGAAGAGGGCAGCAGGACGGAGTCACTGCCGGAACAGAAAGCCTGCATAACTATAGTTGCAACTGTTTAGTGGACGACATTCTGAGCAACAGATAACGGACCTAAACAATGCAGGTCTCCAGAAATGGACTCAATATTTCTGAGATTAAAATTCGTGAATGTGGATGGTTGAGACCAATATGCAGCCTTCATTAAATCTGTAATAGCAACACTATTTGCGTAAGCCCAAGATGTAGAAAGAGCTCTTACTTCATGAGCCGAAATCTTAAGCACAGACTGCTGAGATGAAGATAGATTATCATAAGCAGTACGGATAGTTAATTGAATCCATCTAGCAATAGAATGGACCAAAATGTCCTTTCTATTAGGCATCAGAGACAGAAAGAAGCATTTTCGTCCCTTTCTGATAAACTGAGATCTTTGTTTATAAATACGTAAGGCTCTAACAGGACAGAGCAAAGGCCTACGCCCGTCTGAAGACGGAAGGGCCTTAATAACAATAGGTTCCGGATATTTATTAGGAGCCTGATTCTTAGCTAAAAATCCAACATTAGTGGTAAAGGTAATAGTGTTCCCGACACTACGATAGTGAGAATCATCCACCGATAGTGCATGAAGCTCACTGACTCTTCTAGCAGAAGAGAAAGCCAAGAGAAATGCTGTCTTATAAGACAAGAATTTGAAATCTACTGTCCCAAGAGGCTCAAATGGCTCTTCTTTCAGTTTAAGAAGAACCCAAGCTAAATTCCATTTAGGAATTAATCTAAGAGTTCTGGGTCTATTTATCGAGAAGTTTCTAACTAATTTAGATAAAGAGACATTAGATCCAATTTGTAAACTATCATGGTGTGCATAGGTATCAGATAACATAGACCTACAACCTTTAATAGTAACAGGCTGCAGTTTGATCTCGTCAAACAAGTATACTAGAAAGTTTGCAATGTCTGGTATGGAGGGATCAAAAATATCAACAGAATGATCCCTACACCAACGGCGAAAGACCTTCCACTTAGCCGCATAGTTTAGCGAAGAGGAGGTCCTCCTACAGTTAGAAATCGCGTCCACTGCTCGTCCTGTAAAATGCTTGCCGTGCAAGAAGGACCGCACAACGGAAATACGTGAAGGTTGAGACCTTGCGGGTTGTGAAAGTTGACGCGATTTCCCCTGCGAAAGAAGATCCTCTCGTGGAGGAAGTTTCGCGGTAAGTCCCACAGCAGACACCTGAGTAGATTTATCCACGGTCTCTGTGGAGACAGAAATGCTCCCAACAGAATTTTGCATTGAGATAGTTTTATCTTTAGCAATATTTGCTGAATTAACGGCGCTGGAGGATACGCATATCCTATTATTCCGTCCCACGAGATCGATAGAGGGTCTACTGCATATGCTCGGGGATCCGAACATGGTGACACATACGTCTGCAACTGATTGTTGAGATGTGTCGCAAATAAGTCTATCATTGGCCGTTCCCATTGGTAGCAAATCTGATTGAATACCTGTTTGTTGAGAGTCCATTCTGACGGCAACAAGCGACCCTTCCGTGAAAGGGAGTCTGCTAAAACATTCAGACGACCCGGAATATGACGGACCGAAAGTAGAACTTGGTGTTCTAGAACAAACAGAAGGATTCTTTCTGTTAAATTGAATAACGGAACGGAATGAGTGCCTCCCTGGTTCCGGATATACGCCACTACTGTCGTATTGTCGAACAGGATTTGGACATGTGCTTTCTGAATAATGTTCATCCAATGACGTAATGCAAGCCAAATTGACATCATTTCCTTGATGTTTATGTGCTTGCTTAGAAATTGCGAATCCCAAAGACCCTGCCACTTCGAATCCGTTGGGATCAATGTTGCACCCCAACCTGTTTGACTGGCATCCGTCATAATCGTAAAACCGGATCCGGCAACTGCAGTGGAACTCCCTGAGTCAACCACTGAACGTTTGCCCAAGTCTGAATCTCTTGTTTCACTTTATTTGACAAGAGAACGTCTATATCAAGCGAATGAATCATCACACTCCAATTCTGGGTCAACAAAATTTGGAGAGGACGAGTGCGCAACCGCCCCATCAGAATGAGATCCGCAGCGGCTCCGCACAGACCTATCAGTCTCATGAACTCCCTCGCTGTGACTTTGTCTGAGTGAAGACAATAGCGAGCGTAACAACTGATTAACTTTGCTCTGGTTAACGGCAGACGAACGAGATTGTTGTGTGTCTCGAAGCTCATTCCCAGATGAGTGAATGACTTGGATGGCACCAGATCCGACTTATCCTCGTTTATAATAAAACCGAGACGTCGGTGTAATAGAAGCAGATTCTGCACATCATTCTGAAGCGTTAACTCATTGCCGTACCTCTGAAGAATGTCGTCCAGGTAGGCCGACGTTACCGCAGACGAATGAGCTCGGAAATGTATCATTACCGAGTTCATTATTCGAGTGAAAGCCCAGGGTGCTAGGTTCAATCCGAAGCACATCGCCCGGAATTGATATACAATTCCTAGGACTGCGAAGCGTAGATACTTTCTGAATGTCGGATGTATCATGACGTGAAAGTACGCATCTTTGAGATCTATGCTTGTAGCATAGTCGTTCACCCGAATACTCGCTCTGACCGATCGAATCGTCTCCATATAGAACTTCGGAGCGACGATCAGCTTGTTTATCCAGCTCAGATCTATGACTGGACAGAACGAGCCGCCTGGTTTCGGAACCAGAAACAGATGGCTGTAGAAACCCGGTGATTCCTGGTCTTCTACGACCTCTACCGCATTCTTCACCAGAAGAGACTGTACTTCCGATAAAAGAGCATCTCTTTTCTGCGGATTTGACGGAAGCTGAGTCCATTTTGGACTTCGAGTTAATGGAGGCTTTCGTTTGAAGGATATTCTTAGTCCTTTCGAAATTACCCCTCAGACCCAGGGGTCGTCCGTAATCGACGCCCACTCGTCTGTAAAACTCGATAACCTTCCGCCCACCGGAACATGATAGAGGTTCAAACCATCACCTCCTGGACCTGCGAGGCCTGCGGAAGGAGAAACTACGTCCTCCACGACCCGCATCTCATCCCGTCGACCTCGGGACGTCAGACCGGTTGTCTCGGCCCGAATAACGTCCCGTACGTGAGTCGCTGCCTTGACGGTCTCTAGAATAAGATCTAAAGGACGAATAAGAACCTCTATAGGAACTTCTCTTGGGCGTACTTGTCCCAGAAGTGCCTGTCTTATCTGCTGTATCCGACTTTTTGGAAGCGGATTTAAAAAGCAGAGAATCCGAAGCTTTCTTAGTTATCTCATCATAGATTGCTGAAAGCTTGCCGTCGAAGAGAAGTTCTCCGGAGACCGAAGCGACTCTGAGAGAGTTCTTCACCTTACTATCCACACGCGTGGATGTAGCTAGGGCTGCGTCACGTCTAACCAACTCCAGGTTTGCCACTGAAAGGGCGGAGTTATACGTGGAATAAGCTACTGCCCTTGAAAGAAGTCTTAATGAGGATTGTATATCCTGGAATTCTTTCCCTTGAAGACGCAATGATAACGCCTTAGTAAGGTGGTCTGCGTATGATAAAGCGTCTAAGCTTGCTCTGTTAGACGTTATTGCCGTTTCCAACGTCGCGGTTGGAATAGACATAGACGACGGTAACCACAATTCCAAGTCTTCCGCCTCGTCGTCTAGACGCAGAGGATCTCTCGGTATGCCCTGTCCTGCCGTTTCGAATTTATTCCTTGAATTGATGAAAGGCAGATTGAGAGCATTAGCGGACAAGAAACCAGCTTTGCCTGTTTTGGAAGCAAGCTTATAGATAGCATCGTTCAAAAATTCGAACGTTCTTGTGACATTATTGGACTGTGTCGGAAACTCAGGGACAATGTCTCTGAACCGCTCAAAGAATTTTGTGTCCAATGACGCTATCAGTCTCTTATCCGGCATCGCAGCCGTCTGGCCCGACGGAACAACTTGTGGCAGGTAATGCCGGATGAAATCTACGGCGGCTTTATGTTGTTCCGAAAGGGATAGCTCCAAATCCTCGGTATCCCTTTCGCCATCCTGTCGGACCTCATGATGTTCTCGGTCGTCCGTACCCGATGCTTAGGCGGAGCGTACCGACCCAGCGTTGTCGGATAATTCTTCATCCGACATAGGTTCCGTCGTTTGCTGCGATAATTTGTGCTATTTGGGATAGCACGTCCGTCACTGAGGCCTGTGGAGTAGCGGTCTTACGCTGCTTAGCCGCTGGAAGCTCCGTGTAAACTGACTCCTGCATATTTCTCTTATGCGAACGTCCGGAGTCTACAGGCCTCTTATCCTTGGCTACTGGATGGCGTGACCTGGTCGCCGTGGAATCCGTGATTGGCGAAGCTGGCTGGATATCCTCGGTCACGTAGCCAAGGTGCGGTCGTGTGCGCTGCTGAGAGGATGAGGAAGCCTTTTGGACAGTCTCTCCGGACTGTCTATATAACGGAGTGTCCCGAGCGACAGACGTATGCTGCGAATGCAACACATTTTGTACCACAACATCTGGTCCCAGATGTTGTTGTACGAGAGAGGGGCCTCTCTCGCTCGCAGCCCGGATGGACCTGGACAAGCTAGGAACCAGACTACTAGGCTTCCTCCGTTCTCTCCTCTTATCCGCTGTCACTGGGTGTGCACCTTGAATATTTATAGTGCTTGCATCACCCAAATCTCCTTCCTGGACCGCAATGGACGAACCCGGCTGCCGAACCATTCGATGAATGGGCGCTACACCGGGCGAGCTAGCGGACGTCAACACCGTCGATCCTACTAGGGACCTCTTAGGCAATTGGCGTATCTCCATGAGCACTTTTGCCGCTAGCTCTTCATTTAATTGTGACGACGGAGGCACACTATTGGAAGACATCACGGAAACATCACCCTGTTCTTGTTCCTCTGAAATAGAGATTGATAAACTAGAGTGACCCTGCGGAGAAAGGACCGGCATGGCCCTTTCCCCGCTAACAACATACCGTGACACACGTTTCCAATGTTTGTCATCCCAATATTCACATACTGAACAGGAGTTAGTGCGAGTACACTGACTACAATTAATACAATGATCATGAAAGTCAGAGGAAGATTTCCTCTTATTACAATTTGAACAATATCCTTTCATAGTGAAAAGAATACAAAAAGTCCTAGTACTCGCACGAACCCCTGAAAACAAAGATACATAATAACATGATCCATTAACATAGAAAAAATAATTGAAATCAAAAAGAAATTTTGAAATAATATTTTTTCAGCAAAGCCCAAGTTTCTGAAAAGTAACATTGAGCCCCAATGGATCCCAAGCCTAAGTGTGGACAAAAATTTCAAACATATTTTAAAAAATTAATGCAACACTTACGAATAATAATAATGTATCTTGTAATGAATTAAACTAGTACAAAGACAAAAAATCCCCCTCACACAGAGACTGTTGCCAATGTAAACAAGAAGTGTATAAACACCAGAAACATGACTCCAGGCACTGATAACCCTGGCCCGAAATCAGTTACCAATAATACACTATCTGATGCAAAACAGAGACTTCCAGGGAAGAAACTGCAGAACATCAGATGGTAGATGCAGAACACTACGCCTAAACACCCATGGGTGAGAACGTAAACATGGGGAAAAGAACAGAATTCATTCTGTTACCTAGCTAAATCTCCCAAGAAATTTTAGTAATAATATTACTCAAAAATATGCCAAAAGCATGGGAGAATAGCAAGGGGGGACTTAAAGGAAAAGGAGAGAGGAAACACTGAACAAGCAGTGAAACTTAATAGCAAGAATGACAACAACAGGCCCATGCCTCGAAAATAGGCAACTTAACATAATTTCATTAAAAAATTTTAAGTTACAGCCCTGAATATTTTCTGTCACTCATTTTTCCTCTCCTCCTTCTATATCCACTTTAGATCCACCATTTCTCTAATATTTATGTGTCTGGCATCATTTACAAGCACAAATATCAGTCAGATGTGAACTGATGAAGGGCCAAACAAAGAAGGATAATTGGCGCCAATTTCGGGATGTCCTTGACACTGCGCATGCGCAGTGAGGGCAAAGTATGGAGGACCTTCAGAACATGATTTCTTTTGGTTTTAGATGCAAATTTTGGGGATTGGGGGGGGCAAAATTTGTGTTTGGCCCTAGAATTTTAAGAGTTAGCACCAGCTATGTCTGGGTCATTGGTACAGTATAAAAATGTACTCCTGGTGTCTTTGAAGCAACAGTTCTTGTCCCCCGGTCGCGAACCTTCTGCCGGCTAGCGAGGATCAGGTCAACTGGCCTCCATTGCTCCATGAAGTGCTCCCACCCAAGACAGCTGGGGAGAGCCTTCCACATCTCCAGACACTGGACCTTATCAGACTGGAGGCAGATGCTTTTCAGGGGCTTGAGCACATCTTTTGCCCGGTGGTCTGCCTTGACCTCTTCTTAATAACGCACTGCTTGGCGTAACCAGTCATGGAGCATCTCACCTGCGATTGTTGGTGGCTGGCCTTGATCAACACAGCAGATAGCCTGGACCCCTCACTGGTCCAGCCAGTACAAGAACATTTCTAGGATAAGCCAGGGCACAGTGCAGACCTCATCCCACGGGGGATGAACTTCTGGCATCCAGTCATTCTGACCACTCCACCGGAAGAAGCTATGGTAGGTCTGGGCCTTGATTCTCCTACCCGGCATCTCTTTGGCTAGGCGGCAAGTTGGGGTAAAGACAAGTGGGTCTTGCACCCTGAAGGCTCTATCGCTCACGTCTTGCTGCTACCACCTCCACCGTTTAGGTAACTCAGTCGGTGGTGGGTCAGTGGGTCATTATACCTTGGAGCAGTGCTGGGTGGGAGGTCTTCGTGGCGCTACAATACTCTGGCTTAGGGAGGTAGTCGGCGTGTTCCTGTGGCATGTATAGTTGCTCACCCTTGTCACGCCACTGATCTGGCAGGACATTACACTTTTCGGGAGGCTGTAGGGTGGGTTCGTCATGATGGAGGCAACACCTTGTGCAATAGCCCTCAGGGTGGACTTCTGGTGGTACATAGGCTTGGACACAGCTGAGTTTGTCAAGTATTGTTTTCGTGACATATATGCTGTCTATCGCCACCCGAACTGCCTCTTTTTTGTCAAAAAGCTGTAACATAATGAGGTTAATATGGGCCTTATGATGTCATTGACGTGATACCGTTCTGCATTCCAGAGGCCAACGTGGCCATGTTCGACACAAGCCTTTTTGATGTCAACCAGGAGAGATGTTGGGGTCGGCTTCCAGTCATTCCTTTCCTTTGCGACGATGTTGGCTGCATGGTTCACTCTGAAGACCCTGCCTGCAAAGAGACTCATCTCCCAGATGGGCGCAGGCTGCATGGAGGGTTTGATGACTCTCCTGTGTCCTGTAGGTGCAGCTGTCTTGTAGAACGAACTGGTCGACGTTGAGCTGTCTATCCTGGTCACCTCCGAGAAGCCAGACAGTGAATGGCTCATTTTGGGTGGCCTGTTTGACGGCTTCCCAGAAGTCACCCTCGTATATGTGGACCTGTCTGGAATGGGGGAAGTGCAGGTCTTTGGACCAGGTGTGGCTGTTATGGCAGATGAGCTCTCTACTTTCCCTCTCACACCATTTCCTCCAAACTGATACTTGCCACTGTTGTGGATGTCCTCACCAGCTATGTCTTTCACGATGAACGCTCGTTAAAGGATTTTCTAGAGCTTGGCCACATTGTCGACCATTGAATCAGTGCTGTGGACTTTCTCTTCCCACTTCTGTATTTTCTGGCGCCTGGTCGGGGTTAGGTCCTGTCCTCTGAGAGCACCATCAAAGTGCTCAACCACTCTATAGGCAATGCAATTGAGAACGCCGTCATGCATTGGAGCCAAGTTGGCAGGGTCAGGGTCTCTGAGAGGGTAGAGCCCATAAATGACCACGGTGACAGGGTAAGCATTTTTGTAGTACAGGCTGTCAATCCCGGTTTGGTGTTTTGTGTGATTTCAACAATGCCCAGGCCTTTCTTCTTTTCTGCCTAAAAAGAGTCAAATTTGTCTTCGACTACCCAGTCTCCTTCGTCATGCTCGTGCAGGAACTTGATTTTCAAGAGATATTCACTGTCCGGAAGTTGTCCGACGAGCTGTGCAGCACTCGTCTGTCATCCTAGCATCTATGACTATGCGGCCTGCACGGGCTTCCATACCACCCATAATTTTCATATCCCCGAGATCAAATAGATCATCTCCCTCAATTCCACCATGTGATGTAGACCACAGCTGCACTGTCAACTTCAAATTCGCCTTTTTTTGGCGTCGTTTATCATTTCGACCCTCAGCTCAACGGCCTTTACAGGGAGAGGGACCTGGTCATCCAGGTCAATGAATTGTTATCCCTCTGGAACTGGGTCTGGCATTTCTGCCAACAGCTGATTGATGTATTTGTCTATACTTGCAATGCTGAATAACTATGTCTATTGACACCACAGCTCTAAATGGAAATTCCGATGGCCGTCAGCCGGGTGAGGGGGGGGGGGGGGGGTGGGGGGGGGGGTGGGGTGGGGGGTGCATAGCGGTAATCGGTTCTTGTCAGATCACCAAAGTTAAGCAACATCGAGCCTGGTTAGTCCTTGGTTACTCAAATTTCTTTCTGTTACCATTATTTTATTAAGGTTTACTGACACTTTAAAAGCCAAGGTCATATCATGTTGTTGACAGTATTATGGGTGGAGAAAGCAGGCGTACCCAGAGGCAACGACGAGCAGTTGTCAGCTCCCCAACATTGTAACTCTGCACTGCAGCACAGACAGGGTTAGACTGGTTGAAGACATGCGCACCATCGACGTGCAGTACACCTTAGTGCATGACATCGTCGTGCCCCCAAGTGGACAATCAGGCTTAAGTGTCTTGCCCAAGTACACAACATGGGAGTCCCAATCGATCCCACAGACAGTCACCCATCCAAGAACTAGACAGGCTCGACGCTGCTTATCTTCGGTGATCTGACGAGAACTGGTTACCGCAATGCCACCGCGCCCCCTCCTGTTACCATTAGTTATTATTACACCAACATCTAGTCAGGTGAGCGAATGACTCCAATCAAGCTATCTGTCTAATGGATGCAATAAAAAGCTTATTCAGAGCAGTGCAATGAAAAAAGCAGTAAACTTGCTAGAGTTGAATTCATCCTCGTGAACTTTAGAGTACATGTGTCGAGTGTGTTGGTGGGGGTGGGAAGGAGGGCAGGGTTTTGCTTGAAAAATATCAAAGCAGACTTAACCACTATCATAGCAGATCACTACGTCCTACTCACCTTTTTTTTATCCTGAGCTCCTACATCAGCAATGATTATCTTTGTATGATCTAAACCAATACCATTGATCAGTTTAACAACAGATCCATTCATCTTCAACCTGCAACAAAGACAATACACTCTGCAAAATGGAGACTAGACAAGTATTTTGCTCAGTTTATCTGATCAGAGCAGGTTACCTGTACCCCTCATACTCCTAAGTTTTAGTGCTGAAAAGGTTACCCGGTAAAAGAATTCTAACATATCGCGGTCAAGTACTATTTACTTTCCCCGACGTTATCCCATAAGCTATAGGTATAGTGGTTATCCGGGTAAAAGCTTTTCCAACCAGTTATGCCAATAACCGGCTGCAAACCGGATAACTGCTATACCTATAGTTTACAGGAAAGCATTGGGAAAATAAATAGTAATTAACCGCGATACATTAGAATTCTTTTGCTGACACAAGCATTGTCAAAGCTGCCAAACATTTGTCGATTTACAATGATGTGAACTCGATGTAACATTAAAGGGATTAGGTGTTAGAATGTTCAATGAACAGTTATTTCGGTCACTTGGGCTGTCAAGTCGCAGATGAAATATCCCGGGACAGAATTTAATACGTCCAACACCACCACAATACGTCGTACATTTGAAAATGGTGTTAGGAAATAAAATGAACAGCAGACTGTAAAACATCTTTCTTAGATGAAAGATCAAAACATTATGATGTGAGCTCATTGATAATTAATCAGCTTTGATCAGTTCTTATATATAATCACAGCATTGTTATTACACTGGAGTCATAAGTAGCACATAAACACATTAAAATGATTAATTTTCAGTACATGTACAACACTTTTTTATTACAGCAATGTTAAATACCCAGTATATCATCATGTAGTGACCCCCCACCCCACCTTACCCCTAGTTTAAGTAAGACAACTTACTGAGACATCATGTAAGGGTTACACCACCTATGCTAAGGAGACGACTTGGGAATTCAAAGTCCTAAGCCCCATCCTTAGCATAGACCTACTTATAATTATAATAAATATTGTCCAGTATGTTCTATTTGTAAACTGTACAAAGTCAGACTTATCTTTGTAGAACTTTATATTTGTATCATTCCAGTATGTTTTGTATTTATATAAATATGTTATTGCAATAAATTTGTTATTTTCACTCACGGGTTGTTATTTTCATTTGATTCAAAACAGTCAGAACCCTGTGTACGAAACATCCTAGCTTGTGTACGAAATGTCCTAAATGGTTTGTGAACGAAAAAGTTCTGAAACGCCCATGCTCTCCTCTCAGACAATGGGACATACAATAATTTCTTAACACACCCCTTTCATGACTCGCAACATTTTTCCGCCACAATTTCATTGCGAGGAATAGGTAGATGTAAACATGTAACTGTTTGTGACATTTGTCTAGGCAGAGAAAGAAAAAGATACTCAAAACATTAGTACATCTTCACTCAATGATGATTTGATTACATCAAATTCAAGCCACTCGAGGTAAGAGGCTCTTTGCTAATACAGTTAATTATGCCTAACTACAATTTACAAACTGCTTGAAAAATTCTTTAGT
Organism: Pictodentalium vernedei; assembly: GCA_031216915.1. Classification (NCBI taxonomy): domain Eukaryota; kingdom Metazoa; phylum Mollusca; class Scaphopoda; order Dentaliida; family Dentaliidae; genus Pictodentalium; species Pictodentalium vernedei. Next base: position 52,957,650 of record CM062291.1, on the reverse strand, counting down.
AATATCAGTGACAATCATCCCTCACTTCAAATGCATGAACAAATTGCACACAAAAACTTTGTTTCAGGTGTACAGCACACCAAGTGAGTGTGACTTTCAAATGGCAAGGCCTGATTTTGCGATGCAGGGTGACCACAGTTACAATGTGTTAACGATCGTTTGCACATCGATGATTTCTGTTGGCCCTCGATGGTTTTCGTTTGTTTACTTTTTGTGGAAGTCAGGTGGCAGTGTTTTGAACTGCCTTCTCGCCATTCCTTACTGATTTTGCATTGTAGACAATACAATAATACCAGCAGTTGAAATTAACGGATATCTGGTTGAAATCCAGTTATGTCCGACGGTTAGTCGGTTACAAAAATAGGCCAACCGAGCAACAACGAGTAGCTACCAGCTCCCCTACTAAGTATATAATTTAGTGTTGAAACTTTTAGGGAATTTCATAGTCGACTAATCGGCAGTAATTATTTATTTATTGGAGTATAACGACACTTTTGACAGCCAGCGTCACCTTGCCGTATGAGAACCATAAGGTTCTATCTTCCAGTGGAAGGGTTAGGGTTCCAGTGGAAGATAGAACCTTATAGTTCTCCCACGACGTTGTGTCAAAGAATTTTATGGCTGCAGGAAGCCAGAGTACCCAGAGAGAACCACCAAGCAAGGTCAAGCAACTACCAGACTCCCCAACGTATACACAAGAAGGGACAGCATTGGTTGAAGACAAGTGCATCATTGACATGCAGTACGCCTTAGCACACAGTTTCACCATGGCCAACAGGGATAAAGTGCCTTGCCCAAGAACAATGCCAGTTACCTCTGGCAGGGATCAAATCTGGAACCTTACAATTTGAAGTTCAATTCCGTAACCAGTGAGCCACCTCGTCCCAGTCGTCAGTCATTATTAATTTATTTATTGGTATTTAAGGTCACATACTTATGCACAATGGCTAATCATGACCGTGCCAGTTTTACGGGTAGAGGAAGTCGGAGTATCCGGAGAGAACCACCGAGCAACGACAAGTAGCTACCAGCTCCCAAACATCGTAACTCCGCACTGCAGCACAGGCAGGGTTAGATTGGTTGAAGACTTGCGTACCATCGACGTACAGTACGCCTTAGTACACGGCAGCGGCGTGCCCCCATGTGGACAATTGGGGTTAAGTGCCTTGCCCAAGGACACAACACAGGAGTCCGAATCGCTCAGACAGTCACCCATCCAAGGACTAACCGGGCTCGATGTTGCTTAACTTCGTTGATCTGATGAGAACCGGTTACCACAATGCCATCGTGCCCCCGTCGGCAACCATTAGTCAATGACTAAACAACTAGACATCCATCACAACACTACACTATACAAGTAGGGGCAAGCAGCACATATCGTTAGACCTAATTTTACGATGAAGTAACAAAAATTTTACAGTTCTAACATGTGGTTTATAACTCATTTTAGGCAGAAATAATTGGGGAAATTCGTGAGTATCAACTGTTAAATTTCTTCTAGCATATTTTAAACGTATATGGACAATCAAACATACTATACTGAAATATATAAAATCTGGAACAATTTGCCCCCCCTCCTCCCCCCCCCCCCCCCTCCAAATGCATTTGGGGTTTGGTGGGCATGCTATGTTAGCAATTTATGATTCATAAGGGTGAGCCTACCCTTCAGAACACTTTTTGAGACCTGAGACCTACATTCCTACTCTTCGTGTGGTCAGTTAAATTTGGCCTATAATTCACAGTACGGCATTTTTAAATGTTTCTCAAATACTGGAAATATCAATAGAATATTAAAGAACCCTTGCATGGGCTTGACATACATGTATTATATTTTCTCACTGGTGGCTTTTGGTGGTGAACTGATATTCTGACGAGGTACACTTGGTAGGTTATTTATTTATTGGTGTTTAAGGTCACATACTTATGCACAATGGCTAATCGTGACCGTGACAGTTTTACGGGTGGAGGAAGCCGGAGTACCCGGGGAGAACTACCGAGCAACGACGAGCAACTGTCAGCTCCCCAACATCGTAACTCTGAACTCTGCATCGCAGCACAGACAGGGTTAGATTGGTTGAAGACATGCGCACCATCGACGTGCAGTACACCTCAGTACATAGCGTCATCGTGCCCCCTGTAGGCAATCGGGGTGAAGTGTCTTGCCCAAGGACACAACGCGGTTGCCGCAGGTGGGATTCGAACCGAGGACCTCTCGGCGTGCAGCCTGCACCTCTACCAACTGAGCCACCGCGCCCCCTACTTGGTAAGTTAATATGTCATGCGGAAACATTTCCAAATGACTGAGAACAATCAAAAGCATGTAACAACTATTTATTCATGAAAAATATCTGAAAGAACGTTTTAGAAAACTTAGTGAGCATGAATATTGTGGTCAACTTCTCGTCCACATCATGACACACAGTTGCAACATGCTCTCAGTTTCGTACCACAGGCGACTAGACCCATCCTGAATTTAGCATTCTCAAGACACCGTGAACGACTGTACTTTTGATTGTGGATATCCTGTAAGGTGTCTAAAATCCATCCATGGTGGATGCTTTTGTACAGAAACACCAACAAAGTGGAATTTCCATACATACTGGATTGTGTTTTGTAAAAGAAACATTCTCAACTTCAAATGAGCTTCGAACCAATATAAAAAGACAATCCACTGCATACTGTGTGTTCCCTGTGCTTGCTTTGTCAGAGAAACTGAGTATATCATTTGAGTGATTTGCAGACACCCCAATTATATCATAGGGAGTTCTTTGAACAATAACTGGTCATCAGACGAGTAGATGAGTGCAAGTGGAGTTTCCTCGAGCTGAAATTTGCAAGACTTCAGTAGGATATTATCCCAAAAGGTGGGTGGGGATGGGAATTTTTTGACCCATTCCACACAAGACCCTGTTATATCTCTAATATACAGTGACCGTTGGGAATGGCGAGCGATCGCGCCAGCGCACCATCGCGCACCGCTTTTTCGTATACCGCGAGTAATTAGTCGCGCACGTTTATCTTCGGTCGTGTTCAAAGCCTTCGTCGGAGAAGTGCAAAGTACAGAAGAACCTGTCATGAGCAGGGGTCAGCCGAGTGGGCGACTTAGTCGCCTTGTCATTCCTCAAGTCGCCTTGGCTTACATTGGGGGCGAAATTCAAGTCGCCCTCCCAAACTTCCTTGGGAGACATGGCAGTTTACTGTATTTTCTTATGTTTTATTTTTTAAAAACACACGCTTCCGCAAAAAACAGTAAACACGGTTGCTGTTAAAGTCCGTCACACGGCTATGAAAATATCCTAAACTAGCCCAATTTTATATTTCTGAAAAGAATTGCAATGGCGTAGTCGTTCGAACAATTCGCCCCAACTGATAGCAACCAGCACAAAATGGCTATTTAAAAACAAAGTACCAGACAACAACGAATCACACAAGACACGCATCGAGTTAATTAGAATTTATTAAAGTTAACCATCGTTTCAAAACAAAAAAAATGTATTGGAGACAGTTCGTCCATATCGAAATTGCTTGCGGTTACGCTCTGTTCCACTGAAAAATTGGCTGCATTGAAATTCGCCCCGCAAATTCACAATTTGCATTGAATGTTTTTCTTTGAAAACTTGTGAAGTTTGTTGGAAGGGGGTTAAATGTAATAAGGCTACAATAGAAATCACAGGTATTTGGATGGATAAGAATTGCAGACCTTCAAAGCACCAATCACACGTGTCAGTGAAAGATGGTTGGCAGAAATTGTCAGTTTTCTGAACAGTGTATTATTAGTTTACCCAGCGCAGCCGGGAAGGGAGACAACTGAAATGTTTTGTCATTTACCAAAGAAATTAATTAACTCAAATTGTTAATAACGCTTAATTTACGAAGGATATCGAAAACTTTTTTAACTACGCTTTTCAACTCAGTTAGGGTATTCAGAAACCATGAATGACCCAGCTTCTTATATGAACTTGAAATTTATTTTAAACACTTTAAATATTTTTTTAAAAAGAATATACCTTCTGTTACAGAGAAGAACACTCTCACCATGGGTCATACTAAATTTCAAATCCACATCGTTGAGGCAAATAGAAAATCAACTGCACGGTAACCTTAGTCATCACTGTTAGGCAAAGAGTTAGGGGGTATTCAGAAACCATGAACGACACAGTTTTTTGTAGGGTGGGGTGGGGGATTTTAACCTACATTCTGTTATGTAACCATCTTGACTTAGTTTTGTGTGTGTTTGTATAAACTTTTATTTATTTTTTTCTGCACAATTGTGTCCTCTATGTTCATTTATTTTGTCACGATGTCATATACGTTTTATGTTTTTTTTTTCTGATTTCTCCTTCATGTCCACTGACTTCTCCCTCATGGGTCCTGACTTCTCCCTAAAGTCTCTGAAGGGAGAAGTCACTTCTCCCTAAAATCAGCTGCCAGGCTGACCCCTGGTCATGAGCGACCACCCTTGGGACTTGCCAAAAATGGTCGTTAAAGACAGGTGGTCGCTGACGACAGGTTTGCTGAGAAGGGGTGCATTTCGAGTTTCGCACGAAATGCGCCGATACTGGCGATAGCATACTTTATCCCCTCCACACAATCACATCTAAAAAAGAATTACCGAATGTGAAGACGTTTCGGCCCAATTTCTAAGACGTTTTGGCCTCTTAGGGCCGAAACGTCTCAAGGCCGAAACGTCATAAAACCAATTATTTTGGAAATCGCGCGTTATTAGGCCTACTGATTTCTCAACAGCAATCACCACCAATCCTCGTTATTCCACCTGGGGGCGAATTGGCCCGAGGCATTATTTTAAAAATCACTCTCCTAAAATTTTTCACTCTCGTAAAATCTAAAAGTGGAGAGTGAATTTCCACTCTCCTGCTCTCCCGCTCCCAACGGTCACTGAATATAGGTGTACAGTTCGTTTAGAGTGGACTGTCATTAAATTACCAGCCTGGTAAGATCGTTACCTCACACTTGAAAGTTGATGCAAAGACTTTTAGTCATCAAGCAGTCCTCAGACTGCTGTGTTTTTCCTTGTTCATTTGTCCTTGTACATACTTTTTTCTTCAATGAACTGTAGATGTAGGCCTACACGAAAGCTCAACTTATTGTACTTTACTTTCACTTCTGGGAGAGAGGTCTTGTCAGGTTTTAATTTTCATCAAATGTCACCAGACCGTTGTTCCTTTGAATATTCTACTTTCTTGCTCCTCATTTATGGAACAAATATGATTATTATTTATTGATGCTGAAGGCTACATCAGCAGCTTGGGCTATATTGTGGCAACAGCCACATATGTGGCATAAAGCACTAATAAATATGGTTGAGGATTGCTTTCCTTCTCGATGTGAAGATACTGGGAGCGGAAAATGTAGACTCATCCTGCCTGAACAGAGAAGATTTTTCTATATTTGCGGCAGTTTTTCAGGTAGCAATCAGTAATGTTGGCAATCACCATTTGTGCATGTTTTTGGACAGTAGAAAAGGTTTGAAAACAATCCTGTCAATACGCAAAGCTCCCTTTTTATGATCTCAATTAGGAAATGGATTACTTTAGAACAAATAGGTGTAAAATTTATATTTCCATGGGTCTTACGTTCTTTTATCATCAGTGATTAAGGATTAATGATGAAGAGTGATTGAGAAGACCTGATCCGGAGAAAAATCAGTTTGGGGTAAAAAATTAAAATAAAAAAAACCTCATTTTTTTTTGGCTGCTTCCATTTGTTTATAGGAATGGGATTTTACAGCAAATTCACTGATTTTGGCGAATTCATGCCCCAAATGCTTAAATTTTTAAGAAATTAAGTATTTCTAAACCAACAGCTTCACTCCATGTTCTAAGATTTAAAAAAAAAACAAAAAACTCTGATTTCCACAAATTTGTTTTGAAAATAAGGGAATTTTCACAAATTTCAGTGAATTTTGTTGCTTGCCGTTCTCACCCCTGTTGTTTACTGATAATGTTATAAGATACACTTAGCTCACAGTGACAAGACTGTTCGGAAAAGCTGAAGAGCAAACTAAGACAAGTTAAACAAATCAGAATTACGAAAACTCACTTGGCTTCAGAAGAATTTATCCCAAAGTGTCTGACAGTACTCTTATGAACAGATCACCTGGAAATACAAGCAGTAGGCCTGGTGATCAAAATTGGGGAAGGGGGTGGGGTTCGGGGTCCTCTAAAGTCATGTAGGCCTATAGCAGATTTTTAACCACACTGTACTGGAAGTGGGTGGGGGGCATTTTTCAATCAACATTCAAAAATTGTTTAACTCTTCGGTAAATACAACGCTGGTGCCATTTGCCACCCCCTTATGCCTCAGAAACACAACTTGTGACCACTCAGTTGTGATTTCAAAACATGAAGAATAGCGGACCCAACAAATTATACAAAAATTACCAACTTTTCATGGTTTCCCTACATTCTTTAGTGTTTTTTCTTTACATATTCCTAAATTCTGGGGAATAAAAATCACTTTTTAGCTTGTTTTTACTAGTTTTTAACTTCCCGAGACAAAGCAATTCAACCATCTTTTCTATCGAAAGTGTGTGTTCGATTTTGAAGCGCACTTGTTCTGCACTGGTACCATAAGAAGTCAGTAAGTGCAGTGTTTTTTTTCACTTTTTTCATTATTAAGGTAAGTTATTATGTAATAAATAGCACCGCGCTCAATGGGTTAGGGTCAGTCTAGCAAGGGTTCGGGTTAGCTAACCCGAACCCTTCCTACACTGACCCTAATCTGTTGAACACGGTGCGATTTTCTGAACTAAAGTGAAACTGAATTCTCCACAAATGGGAGGAGACGCTCACCGTGATGTCATATCTTTGACAGTTTCCACTGAAAGAACGTCGTTGATAAACACGATCAGACGACTTTTCCGGGCCTCTCTTACGGGAAGGAAAAACTTGGTAAATAATGTCTAAATGTATTAAAAACTCAGGGTTTTTGGAACATATGTAAAGAAAAAACACTAAAGAATGTAGGGAAATCATGAAAAGTTGGGAAAAGTTGGTAATTTTTGCTTAATTTGTTGGGTCTGCTATTCTTCATGTTTACCGTAAAGGATTACCGAGATAAGGGAGGGATGAGGGGTTTGAACCGTCTACCTCTAGCACACAAAGCGACCAATTTACCACGAGACTACAAGATCCGGACCAACCAGGCTGGTTGGCAAATAGCCTTGAAACCTCGACCGCTACAAATACTTTGTACTGCAACAAAACTAGTCCCAAATGTGCAGCTATTTGGTACACTTGCAATTGCAAGTTACATTCTGCATGTATTGAGCCTCTCTTTCTGAAAAGGTAGTTTACCTAAGAATAAACTTTATTTGTCAAGTTCTCCAACTGGCACAACTGCCATTCAACACAATTTCTATCTGAACTGAGCACATGGTCAGAATTCTGACCACTTCCTGTTGTGATTATAGTCTGTTTCAGATTTGTTCTATATTTAGTTCTATATTTTATGTTCACAATCCTTTATCAGCAACGGACAATTTACGTACATCAAAAATATCTGTTATTTACTATGCACACCATGTACACTGAGAATTCATCAATGCGTTTAACCCTTTACTCAATTCAGTCGATATCAAAATTTATTATTTTAATATAATTTTTTTTAAATTTTTCAAAAAATTTCAACAAAATCATATCATGTGACCCCTTGTTGGAACAAGCTCGCTCCAACGAGGGGTCACATATGGTTTTGTTGCAATTATTTGAAAAGTTAAAAAATTTATAGTAATTTATATATTTTTTATACTTACCAATGACCCAGACTTAGCTGGTGCTAACTCTAACAAAACCAGGGCCAAACACAAATTTTGCCCCCCCAATCCCCAAAATTTGCATCCAAAACAAAAAGAAATCATGTCCTAAAGGACCTCCATACTACGCCTCTACTGCGCATGCGCAGTGACGCAGTCGTCCCGAAACTGGCGCCAATTATCATTCTTACTGGCAGTGCCTGGTCAGCGCTATGTACTCAGCGGGGAGGCAAGAGTTCCCAACTCCAGGGAGGGCCATCCCCATCTGGGTCATTGGTAAGTATAAAAAATATATAAATTACTATAAATTTTTTAACATTTTTATACTGTACCAATGACCCAGACTTAGCTGAATAGTAAACAGGCTGGAGGGCCTAGGACATAGAGGAAAATCCAATAAGCTCAACTATATAGTAAAGAGGTAACCCCTTAAGGAGACAAGGAGTATTAGGCTTTACATGTATCTTTCTTATTTAATATTAAATTAGAAAGATACACTACCCTTAATAATTGAGCACAATAACATTCATGTTCTCTATGAACATCCAGTATAACCCTTATACTAATTATTTTTAAAGCAAGCCAATAAATAAAGTAGTCCAGAGAATTGAGACTCTTTATAATCATTTAAAAGTGTCCGAGTATTGTATATTAAAGCCCGTTTGACACTTGACATATACAAATGCTTCACACCGAGCTACACTTTAAAAATAAGACATGAATGAATTAAAACATTAATATTACACTTTAAAACCATCCCGGAAGCGACTCAGAAATACTGACTTGGAGGAGGCATTCCCTTGCTTTTCACTATAAAGCAGGTGACCTAAGGAAACACCCACCCCCCCCCCCCCCCCCCTTCCCCTTGCCCTGGGTCAAATAGCCCAGAGCGAAGAGGGCAGCCGGACGGAGTCACTGCCGGAACAGAAAACCTGCATAACTATAGTTGCAACTGTTTAGTGGACGACATTCTGAGCAACAGATAACGGACCTAAACAATGCAGGTCTCCAGAAATGGACTCAATATTTCTGAGATAAAAATTCGTAAATGTGGATGGCTGAGACCAATAAGCAGCCTTCATTAAATCTGTAATAGCAACACTATTAGCATAAGCCCAGGAAGTAGAAAGAGCTCTTACTTCATGAGCCGAAATCTTAAGCACAGACTGCTGAGAAGAAGATAAATCTTCATAGGCAGTACGGATAGTTAACTGAATCCATCTAGCAATAGAATGGACTGAAATGTCCTTTCTATTAGGCATCAAAGACAGAAAGAAACGTTTCCGTCCCTTTCTGATAAACTGAGATCTCTGTTTATAGATACGTAGTGCTCTAACAGGACAGAGTAAAGGCCTACGCCCGTCTGAAGACGGAAGAGCCTTAATAACAATAGGTTCCGGATATTTATTAGGAGCCTGATTCTTAGCTAAAAAACCCACATTAGTAGTGAAGGTGATAGTGTTCCCAACACTACGATAATGAGAATCATCCACCGATAGTGCATGAAGCTCACTGACTCTTCTGGCAGAAGAGAAAGCTAAGAGAAAAGCTGTCTTATAAGATAAGAATTTGAAATCTACTGTCCCAAGAGGTTCAAATGGCTTTTCCTTCAATTTAAGGAGAACCCAAGCTAAATTCCACTTAGGAATTAATCTAAGAGTTCTGGGTCTATTTATCGAAAAGTTTCTAACCAACTTCGATAAAGAGACATTAGATCCAATTTGTAAACTATCATGATGTGCATAGGTATCAGATAACATAGATCTATAACCCTTTATAGTAACAGGCTGCAGTTTGATTTCGTCAAACAAGTATACTAGAAAGTTTGCAATGTCTGGTATAGAGGGATCAAATATATCTACAGAATGATCCCTACACCAACGACGAAAAACCTTCCACTTAGCCGCATAGTTTAGCGAAGAGGAGGTCCTCCTACAGTTAGAAATCGCGTCCACTGCTCGTCCTGTAAAGTGCTTGCCATGCAAGAAGGACCGCACAATGGAAAAACGTGAAGGTTGAGACCTTGCGGGTTGTGATGGAGTTGGCGCGATTTCCCCTGCGAAAGAAGATCCTCTCGTGGAGGAAGCTTCCGCGGTAGGTCCCACAACAGACACCTGAGTAGATTTATCCACGGTCTCTGTGGCGACAGAGATGCTACCAACAGAATCTTGCATTGAGATTGTTTTATCTTTAGCAATACTTGTTGAATTAACGGCGCTGGAGGATATGCATATCCTATCATTCCGTCCCAAGGGATCGACAGAGCGTCTACTGCAAATGCTCTTGGATCCGGACACGGAGACACATACGTCTGCAACTGATTGTTGAGATGTGTCGCAAATAAGTCTATCATTGGCCGTTCCCATTGGTAGCAAATCTGATTGAATACTTGTTTGTTGAGAGTCCACTCCGACGGCAACAAGCGACCCTTTCGTGAAAGGGAGTCTGCTAGCACATTCAGACGACCCGGTATGTGACGGACCGAAAGAAGAACGTGATGTTCTAACGCAAACAGAAGGATTCTTTCTGTTAGATTGAACAACGGAACTGAATGAGTGCCTCCCTGATTCCGTATATACGCCACTACTGTCGTATTGTCGGATAGGATTTGGACATGAGCATCGTGAATAATGTCCATCCAGTGACGTAACGCAAGCCAAATTGACATCATTTCCTTGATGTTTATGTGCTTGCACAGGAATTGCGGATCCCAAAGACCCTGGCATCTCGAATCCGTTGGGATTAATGATGCACCCCAACCTGTTTGACTGGCATCCGTCATAACGGTAAAACTCGGATCCGGCAACTGCAGCGGAACTCCTTGAGTTAACCACTGAATGTTTGCCCAAGTCTGAATCTCTTGTTTCACTTGATCTGACAAGAGAACGTCTACATCGAGCGAATGAATTTTCACACTCCAATTCTGAGTCAGGAAAATTTGAAGAGGACGTGTGCGTAGCCGCCCCATCGGAATGAGATCCGCGGCGGCTCCGCACAGACCTATCAGTCTCATAAATTCTCTCGCCGTGACTTTGTCTGCGTGCAGACAATAGCGAGCGTAACAACTGACTAATTTCGCTCTGGTTAACGGCAGACGAACGAGATTGTTGTGCGTCTCGAAGCTCATTCCCAGATGAGTGAATGACTTGGACGGCACCAGATCCGACTTCTCCTCGTTTACTATAAAACCGTGACGTCGGAGCAATAGAAGAAGATTCTGAACATCGTTCTGAAGCGTTAACTCGTTGCCGTACCTCTGAAGAATGTCGTCCAGGTAGGCCGACGTTACCGCAGACGAATGAGCTCGGAAGTAAATCATTACCGAGTTCATTACCCGAGTGAAAGCCCAGGGTGCTAGATTCAATCCGAAGCACATCGCCCGGAATTGATACACCACTCCCAGGACTGCAAAGCGTAGATACTTTCGGAATGTCGGATGTACCATGACGTGAAAGTACGCATCTTTGAGATCTATGCTCGTTGCATAATCGTTCACCCGAATATTCGCTCTGACCGATCGAATCGTCTCCATATAAAACTTCGGAGCGACGATCAGCTTGTTTATCCAGCTCAAATCTATGACTGGACGGAACGAGCCGTCTGGTTTCGGAACCAGAAACAGATGGCTGTAGAATCCCAGAGATTCCTGGTTTTCTACGACCTCTACCGCGTTCTTCATTAAAAGAGACTGCACCTCTGATAACAGAGCGTCTCTTTTCTGTGGATTTGACGGAAGATGAGTCCACTTTGGACTTCGAGTTAATGGAGGCTTTCGTTTGAAGGATATCTTTAGACCTTCCGAAGTCACTCCTCTCACCCAAGGGTCGTCCGTAATCGACGCCCACTCTTGTGAAAAACTCGACAACCTTCCGCCAACCGGAACGCGATAGAGGTTTAAGCCATCACCTCCTGGACCTGCGAGGCCTGCGGTAGGAGAAACCACGTCTTCCACGACCCGCACCTCGCCTCGTCGACCTCGGGGCGTCCGACCGCTTGTCCCGGCCTGAAGGACGTCCCGAACGAGAGTCGCTATCCTGACGGTCTCTCGAATAAGACCAAGAGGACGCACCGGAACCTCTATAGGAACCTCTCTTGGGCGCATTAGACCCAGAAGTGCCTGTCTTATTCGTGTCTGCTGTATCCGACTTCTTAGGAGCCGATCTGAACAACAGAGAATCATTAGCTTTCTTTTTAATTTTATCATAAATAGCGGAAAGCTTGCCGTCAAAGAGAAGTTCTCCTGAGACCGAAGCGACTCTAAGAGAGTTCTTCACCTTAGAATCCACTAGTGTGGATGTAGCTAGGGCTGCGTCACGTCTAACCAACTCCAGATTTGCCACTGAAAGGGCGGAGTTTCACGTGGAATAAGCTACTGCCCTTGAAAGAAGTCTTAAAGAGGATTGTATATCCTGAAACTCTTCCCCTTGAAGGCGCAGTGATAACGCCTTAGTAAGGTGATCTGCGTAAGATAAGGCATCTAAATTGGCTCTGTTAGACGCAATAGCTGTTTCCAACACCGCGGTTGGAATAGAAGCTGACGACGGTAATGATAGCTCTAAGTCTTCCGCCTCGTCGTCCATACGCAGAGGAACTCTCGGTATACCCTGTCCTGCCGTATCGAATTTATTCCTTGCATTAATGAAAGGCAGGTTGAGAGTATTAGCGGACAAGAAACCTGCTTTCCCCGTCCTGGAAGCAAGTTTAAATATAGCGTCGTTCAATAATTCAAATGTTCTAGCAACATTATTGGACTGCGACGGAAACTCGGGAGCGATGTCCCTGAACCGCTCAAAAAATTCAGAGTCCAATGACGCTATAATTCTCTTGTCCGGAAGCGCAGCAGTCTGGCCCAACGGAACAACTTGAGGGAGAAAGTGCCGGATGAAGTCCACGGCAGCTTTATGTTGTTCCGAAAGGGATAGCTCCAAGTCATCCGTATCCCTTTCACCATCTGGTCGGACCTCACGATGTTCCCGGTCGTCCGCCCCCGATGCTTCGGCGGAGCGTACCGACCCAGCGCCGTCGGATAATTCTCGATCCGACACCGTTTCTGTCGGCTGCTGGGATAAGCTGTGCTATCTGCACAAGAATGTCCGGCGTCGAGACCTGCGGAGGCGCAGTCTTTCGCTGCTTCGCCGAGGGCAGCTCCGCATCAGATGGCTCCCGCATACTTTTCCTATGCGAACGTCCGGAGTCCATCGATCTCGAATCCCTGGCTGCCGGATGGTGTGACCTGGTCGCCGAAGAATCCTTCATCGGCGAAGCTGGTAATATATCGGCGGTCACGCAGCCAAGGTGCGGTCGTGTGCGCTGACGAGAAGAGGAAGCCTTAACAGTCTCTGCGGACTGCTTATACAACGGAGCGTCCCCAGCGACGGACGTATGCTCCGCTAAAGACACATTTTGTACCACAACATCTGGTCCCAGATGTTGTTGTACGAGAGAGGGACCTCTCTCGCTCGCGGCCCGGCTGGACCTGGACGAGCTATGAACCGGACTAAAAGGCTTCCTCCGTTCTCGCTTACTATCCGCCGTCACTGGGTGTGCATCTATTATGTTTATAGTGCTCGCATCACCCAAAATTTCCTCTTGGACCGCATCGGACGAACCCGGCTGCCGAACCATTCGGTGAATGGATGCTACACCGGGCGAGCTAGCGGACGACATTTGTCTAATCTCCATGAGCACTTTTGCCGCTAGCTCTGAATTCATTTGTGACGACGGACGCACACTTGAAGAAGATAACATGGAAACAACACCCTGTTCTGGTTCCTCTGAAATAGAAACTGAGAGAGTAGAGTGACCTTGCGGAGAAAGAGCCGGCATCGCTCTTTCTCCAGAAACAACATATCGTGACACACGTTTCCAATGTTTCTCATCCCAATGTTCACATATAGGACAGGGATTAATGCGAGAACACTGACTACAATTAATACAATGATCATGAAAGTCAGAGGAAGATTTCTTCCTATTACAATTTGAACAACGTCCCTTCATTGTGAAAGAACAACAATAAGTCCTAGTTACTCGCAAAAACCCCTGACACAAAGATACATAATAACATGATCCATTAATAAATGAACAAGAGGCCCCACGTGGCCTTAATCGCTCACCTGACAAAGTGACTCTAAGAAGTATTTTAGGTCACCTTCACCATGTCATGCCTCATCAACATTAACTGGTTGAGTGATAGATTTTGTTTGAAGTTCAACATTTGTTACCTAAAATTAGTTTTATTTAAAATCATTGGTGTGTGGTCAATCTCCAATGATTTTTAATAAAGCAAATTTATCTCTGCAGACAAACTGGTTTAGCATGAAGCACAAACAAGGAATGTGAAGAGATAGCCTTGGACATCTCTCCCCAACTGTGGATATCTTCCATGTGCTACATGTATATATTTGCATGCAAGAAAACAAAAATTTTCACAAATTTTATTTTTTTTTATCATCATTGGAACAAGCTCAAACAGCTTATTCCAATAGGGGTATGGGAAGATCAGGTATATTTTTGAGACAGAAATGTGAATATATAAATAATGGTGTTTTTTTGTGAATGATGCTGGAGAATTTTGCGTAAAGATATGGTAAATGGTTTGTTCTAGATACAGAATGATGCAAAAGTATTTAAATTTGATTAGGCAAGTTGTTCCTATAATGCATTTAAAAATTGAAGTAACTGTTTTTTTGCTGACGAACTTTTAGATGTGTGTGTGTGTGTTTGTGTGTGTGTGTGTGTGTGTGTTTGTGTGTGTGTGTTTGTGGGGGGGGGGGGGGGGGTAAGAGTGTTCTTGCAAACAAAATTCCTGAATAAATGGAAAATTTTATTTTTTGTGTGAAATACATAGTGCGTGAATGTTGATTGGAACAAGCTTAGAGAGCTCATTTTAATGTGAAGTCATAAAGCTGTGTTTTACGTACGAAATTCTGGAATAACTAAAAAAATTGCTTTTTTGACTCAAAAAGCATGGTGTGCGACCTCTCATTGGAATGAGCTCAAAAAGCTCATTCCAATGGGGTATTTACAAGCGATAAGTACATGTATGTTTAAGAGACAAAAATTAAAATTTGAATAGCGATTTTTGCGAAGAATGCTGACAAGTTTTGGCAGTTATGCTGGTAAACAGGTAAGATATGCAAAGTGGTTGTTTTTTAGAGGCGACATTTAATTAAGGGGAATTAACCCTTGATTACTGAGGTAACTTCTAAAAGTACTGAAATTTCATGAAGCAATGTGAATAACAGACAACAGTTGCCTAAAAATTTCATGAATAACTAAAATTTTTATTCCTTTGTCTCGAAAACATGGCATATGACCTTTGTTGGAATGAGCTGAATGCGTGTGTTCCAATGAGGGGTCATAAAATTTGAACGAAGATTTGTGTGAATAATGCATTAGTACTGCTAGATTTGGGTAAACGGTTCACCCTGGATACCACCCCTTCTATAGTAGATCTTTTCTGCAAATTTTGTCTAAGATTCTATCAACTTTACAAATAAATACGTTCATGAATCACAATCAGATCCACCCTACAATGTTGCATACCAAATATCAAAAGATTCTGCCTGCTGGATCTGGAGAAGAAGATTTTTTAAGAAATATGCCTGAAACGCACTAAGTTAAAATTTGGGCTCCTATACGGAGCCCAAATATAAACCCAGGGGGCCGATTTGAACAAACTTGAATCAGATCCACCCCACAATGTTGCTTACCAAATATGAAAAGATTCTGAAGCTGGATCTGGAGAAGAAGATTTTTTAAGAAATTTGCCTGAAATGCACTAAGTTCGAATTCGAGCTTCTATAGTGAGCCCAAATATGAAACTAGGAAGCCGATTTGAACAAACTTGAATCAGATCCACCCCACAATGTTGCATACCAAATATCAAAAGATTCTGCCTGCTGGATCTGGAGAAGAAGATTTTTTAATAAATTTGCCCGAAATGCACTAAGTGCGAATTCGGGCTTCTATATTAAGCCCAAATATGAATCCAGGGGGCCGATTTGAACAAACTTGAATCAGATCCACCCCGCAATGTTGCATACCAAATATCAAAAGATTCTGCCTGCTGGATCTGGAGAAGAAGATTTTTGAAGAAATTTGCCTGAAATGCACTAAGTGCGAATTCGGGCTTCTATATTAAGCCCAAATATGAATCCAGGGGGCCGATTTGAACAAACTTGAATCAGATCCACCCCGCAATGTTGCATACCAAATATCAAAAGATTCTGCCTGCTGGATCTGGAGAAGAAGATTTTTGAAGAAATTTGCCCGAAATGCACTAAGTTTGAATTCGAGCTTCTATAGTGAGCCCAAATATGAATCCAGGGGGCTGATTTGAACAAACTTGAATCAGATCCACCCCGCAATGTTGCATACCAAATATCAAAAGATTCTGCTTGCTGGATCTGGAGAAGATGATTTTTTAAGAAATTTGCCTGAAATGCACTAAGTTCGAATTCGAGCTTCTATAGTGAGCCCAAATATGAATCTAGGAAGCCGATTTGAACAAACTTGAATCAGATCCACCCCACAATGTTGCATACCAAATATCAAAAGATTCTGCCTGCTGGATCTGGAGAAGAAGATTTTTTAATAAATTTGCTTGAAATGCACTAAGTTCAAATTTGGACTCCTATACTGAGCCCAAATATAAACCCAGGGGGCCGATTTGAACAAACTTGAATCAGATCCACCCCACAATGTTGCTTACCAAATATGAAAAGATTCTGCCTGCTGGATCTGGAGAAGAAGATTTTTTAAGAAATTTGCATGAAATGCACTAAGTTCAAATTCGAGCTTCTATAGTGAGCCCAAATATGAATCTAGGAAGCCGATTTGAACAAACTTGAATCAGATCCACCCCACAATGTTGCATACCAAATATCAAAAGATTCTGCCTTCTGGACCTGGAGAAGAAGATTTTTTAAGAAATTTGCCTAAATGCACTAAGTTCGAAATCGGGCTCCTATACTGAGCCCAAATATGAACCCAGGGGGCCGATTTGAACAAACTTGAATCAGATCCACCCTACAATGTTGCATACCAAATATCAAAAGATTCTGCCTGCTGGATCTGGAGAAGAAGATTTTTTAAGAAATTTGCCTGAAATGCACTAAGTTCGAAATCGGGCTCCTATACTGAGCCCAAATATTAACCCAGGGGACGATTTGAACAATCTTGAATCAGATCCACCCCACAATGTTGCTTACCAAATATGAAAAGATTCTGCCTGCTGGATCTGGAGAAGAAGATTTTTTAAGAAATTTGCCTGAAATGCACTAAGTTCGAATTCGGGCTTCTATAGTAAGCCCAAATATGTATCCAGGGGGCCGATTTGAACAAACTTGAATCAGATCTACCCCGCAACATTGCATACCAAATATCAAAAGATTCTGCCTGCTGGATCTGGAGAAGAAGATTTTTGAAGAAATTTGCCTGAAATGCACTAAATTCGAATTCGAACTCCTATAGTGAGCCCAAATATGAATCTAGGGAGCCGATTTGAACAAACTTGAATCAGATCTACCCTACAATGTTGCATACCAAATATCAAAAGATTCTGCCTGCTGGATCTGGAGAAGAAGATTTTCAAAGAAATTTGCCTGAAATGCAGTAAGTTCAAATTTGGGCTCCTATACTGAACCCAAATATAAACCCAGGGGGCCGATTTGAACAAACTTGAATCAGATCCACCCCACAATGTTGCATACCAAATATCAAAAGATTCTGCCTGCTGGATCTGGAGAAGAAGATTTTTTAAGAAATTTGCCTGAAATGCACTAAGTTCGAAATCGGGCTCCTATACTGAGCCCAAATATGAACCCAGGGGGCCGATTTGAACAAACTTGAATCAGATCCACCCTACAATGTTGCATACCAAATATCAAAAGATTCTGCCTGCTGGATCTGGAGAAGAAGATTTTTTAATGTTTTTCCCATTGCCTACAGTGTTAAAAAGTGCTGACTCAGCACTTTTTCAAAGTCCCGAAACTGTACCCTATGATAAAACCGATGGCAATTTTTTTTTACCAATCCTTTCTGTTGGTCCTAAGGAAGCTGCACACCAAATAAAAATTCTCAGTGCCGTGCAGTTTTGGAGATATGGGCGTTTTAAATTTTTTCTATTTTTAGCTCCTGCGGTTCCCACGGAGCTGCGGGAAAATTTTTTTTTGCATAAATCAAGTACTCATGACCCAATAAGCCCTCACATAAAATTTGGTTCAAATCAGCCTCTCGGTTTGGAAAATAGAAATTTTGGGCGGGGCAAAAAATTTTGCCCCTCTCATAACAACGTCAAGTATAGCCCCACAAACTTCTCTTGAACAAATCTGAGTCTACACCTCAAAAGGAAGCTGCACACCAAATATCAAGTCTCTTCTACTGCTGGTTCATGAGAAGAAGATTTACAAAGATTTTGGTGCCCCTTGGGGGTGTGGCACCACCCAGGAGGAGGGGCAACTTCATTTGAACAAATCTGAATTGGCATTAGGTAATAAACATTTAGCCAACATTTGAATAAAATTGGGCTAGTGGTTTAGGAGGAGAAGTCGATAATGTAAAGTTAACGCCGGACGGACGACGACGGACGCCGGACGCCGGACGACGGACAGAAAGTGATTAGTTAAGCTCCCCTTGAGCTTCGCTCAGGTGAGCTAAAAAACAATTGCAAAACAAAATAATTTTGAAAAAATATGTTTTCAGAAAAGCCCAAGTTGCTGAAAAGTAACGTTGAGCCCCGATGGATCCGATGGCAAAGTGTGGTCAAAAATTTTAAATTTATATAAAATAATTAATGAGACACTTTCGGATAATATAAATGTATCTTATAATGAGATAAACTACCACAAAGGCAAACAGCCCCCCTCAAAAAAGGCTGTTGCCAATGAAAACAAACAGTGTAAACACACTAGAAAACATGACTCCAGGCACTGAAAAAACTGGCCCGGAATCAGTCATCAATTACACTCTATCTGATGCAAAACAGAGACTCCCAGGGGAGAATCTGTAGAACATCAGATGGAAGATGCAGAACACAAACGTTATACACCCATGGGTGAAAACGAAACTATGGGGAAAATAACAGAAAACATTCTGTAACCAAGCAACTCTCCCAGGAAATTTTAGAAATGAAATTTCTCAAAAATATGCCAAAAGCATGGGAGAATTGCCAGGGGGGACTTTAGAAGGCTAGGGGAGAGGAAACACTGAATAAGCAGTGCAACAATTAGCAAGAATGACAACAAGAGGCCCATGCCTCGAAAATAGGCAACTTAACATAATTTCATCAAAAAATTTTAAGTACAGCCCTGATTATTTTTTGCCACTTCTTTTTCCTCTCCTCCTTCTATCCTCCTTAGAATCACATTTTCTCCAAAAATTACGTGTCTGGCATCCTTTAAACTGAGATTTACAAGCACAAAGATCAGTGAGATGTTGACTGATGAAGGGCCAAACAGAGAATGATAATTGGCGCCAATTTCGGGACGACTGCGTCACTGCGCATGCGCAGTAGAGGCGTAGTATGGAGGTCCTTTAGGACATGATTTCTTTTTGTTTTGGATGCAAATTTTGGGGATTGGGGGGCAAAATTTGTGTTTGGCCCTGGTTTTGTTAGAGTTAGCACCAGCTAAGTCTGGGTCATTGGTACAGTATAAAAATATAATATTTTTTCAACTACTGAATTTGCATATTACACGGGCGGATGCGGCAGATTCATTGGGTAAAGGGTTAAACATTCATTTTGTTTAACTCCAGTGCTTGGAGTATAAACAAGCTGGAGGCTCCACTCTTTGTAAGGCAGTCTGCTGGTTGCTTTTTAGTGTCAAACCACATAATTGAAGTTATTTTCTTTGAATGAATCAATTCTTTTACATTACCAATTTCTATACAGAGTCTTTTCTCGGACACTGATTTTGTAGAATGTACTATTTATTTATTTATTCGTGTTGAAGGTCACATATTTTTTGCACAATGTCTAATGATGACCACAACATCAACTCAAGACAAGGGGGGGTGAGCGTTATTAAGCCATGTTGCCCATTTTAGAGAGGGTTTGCACCTCCCAAGCATTAGTGTTGTGCGGTTAACCGGTTTTGTGAGTCGGTTTCGGTTTGGCTCTAAAACCAAAACCGTGTAATTGCTAAATCAGTACGGTTTCGGTTTTCACTACAGAATGTCAGAAACTTGCGATTACACTGTTCAGTTTGCATTGTTAACGACATAAAACTAAATCCGTAATGTCAACTGATAACTCTGTCGACAGTATTCGTGCATTCAGACTCCATAGAAACAAACAATGTCTAACAGGAGTCACTGTCGCATTAGAAGAATGCTCACACGTTCCAAGAAATTTTCGTATGATGTATGACAACTCTTGTCCAATTATACAGCACGCTTACAAAAGTGGGTTTGTTTTTTCTGTAAGAAATTCTCAGAATGACAATCTTGACATGCCTATAAACGTCAAAATGAGCAACTTGGGTACTTCGCAAGTGGCTTGGGTGTATTAATTACCTAACAACAAAATCATGAATAAAATCAAGGAAAAAATAGTCTTTGTTTTTTTAAATGGCGGACTACTGTGAAAAACAAAAACATACTTGTCGGGTGGGTTTCCCAGACACGTGCTCAGAATTTAACGTTCAACATTGTCACCTCCCTTGATGCGTTTATCCAATGTATGCATGCGAGCGCATACCACGATGGAGTGCAGACCATGCGAACCTGCGAGGCCTAAAATTCCCTGCACACAATTAAACTGAACATTTTGCCTCATATAATACAGAACTGATTTAGTTTTGCAAGCAACAGATGGAAATTGAAAGTGGAATGCCAACTTTGAAAGGCAAATGGAAAAAGGTACAGTTCAAAACATTACAGATAAAAACTTGCCAGTGTAAATTATGGTTGTTCTAAAAATCTAACGAGCATGGCACCTTCTGGTGGTGTCCGGATGCGAAATTTAAGAGGAGTGTGGGTTACCTGTTGGAAAGGATGTGGTGTCGAGCCCAATCAGCCCATCCACCGCAAATATTGCCTCCCCATTCCAAACTACCAGTTACGGTTTCAAATCTGTTGGGTTTTTTGGGTCTTTTTTCTATTAGGGTTTAACAACACATTAACAGCCAGGGTCATATCATGTCGGTGACAGTTTTACGGATGGAGAAAGCCGGAGTACCCGGAGGGAACCACCGAGCAACGATGAGCAGCTGTCAGCCCTCGAACATTGTAACTCTGAACTCTGCACCGCGGCACAGGCAGGGTTAGATTGGTTGAAGACATGCGCACCATCAAAGTGTAGTATGTGTGTAGTATGCCCTAGTACACAGCGTCATCGTACCCGCATGAAGGCAATCAGGGTTAAGTGCCTTGCCCAAGGACACAACGTGGGAGCACGAATCAGTCGCTGAAATGGTCACCCATCCAACTACTAACCGCGCTCGACGTTGCTTAACTTCGGTGATCTGACGAGAACTGGTTACTGCGATGCCACCGCATTCAAATCCGGTTGCGTAACTGACAGAGGGGCTTGGGGGGAGGGGCTGTACTGAGAGCAACCTACAGGCCTGGCCTTTTGAAAAATCCATCGGAGCTACTATGGCTCCCCTAAATCTGTTTCAGGGGAGCTATTCCACACTTATATTAATTATACACGTTTTTTTAATAAGGAAATTGGAAGTTTGAGGAGAGCCATTACAGTTTAAGGAGGGCAATTATGGCCCTCCCCAATATGATTTGAGGGGAGCCAAGGAGAGCCGGAGCAATAGCTCTCCTCAAACGGCCAGGCCTGAACCTAACTCTATATCAATGTACCAATGTGCAACTGGCCTTAAAAGTGATCCGTCTCAGATGGCATAGTTCATAGAAAATTATTTTAAAAAATATCTCCTCCGGGGGAGGGGGGGGGGGGGGGGGAAGGTATGCCGATAATAGGCTACTAGGTCCACTTGGATTTGGGACCAGGATAGCCAGTGATAGCAAGGAGTCTTCCAATAATTTATTCATTTATTTATTGATGTTTAAGGTCACATATTTATGCACAATGGCTAATCATGACCGTGACAGTTTTACGGGTGGAGAAAGCCGGAGTACCCGGGGAGAACCACCCAGCAATGACGAGCAGCTGCCAGCTCCCCAACATCGTAACTCCGCACTGCAGCACAGGCAGGGTTAGATTGGTTGAAGACATGCGCACCATCGACGTGCAGTACACCTTAGTACACGGCGTCATCATGCCCCCACGCGGGCAATGGAGATGAAGTGTCTTGCCCAAGGACACAACGCGGTTGCCGCAGGTGGGATTCGAACCGAGGACCTCTCGGCTTGCAGCCTGCACCTCTACCTACTGAGCCACCACGCTCCCATCTTCCAATAATATACCAGAGTCTTAAGGTCTGCAGTAGATTGGGGGAGGTTGTGAAGAGGGAGAATTCCTTGGAGAGATGCAATGCAGCTTACTCTGACCCACAATTTACTTGTTCTCTCAACTTTTGTTTCCTGCCAATTTACTGGCACTGCGCCTGCAGTCCTGCCTTGACACTTTTAAAGTATTTTTGTGGGGTGGGGAGGGTGGGGTGGTGGTATTGGATGTGTCCACCTACGTAGGAGATTTGTGTTGGTGTGTGTGTGGGGTGGGCTGGGGGGCAGGGAATAATTTGATGCTAGCCATTGCCAGATGAATTATCACTTGAAATATAACAGAATATGTATTTTTATTGCCACTGAGTGATATTTTTCAAGTCTACAATCTTTTTATTGCCAAAAAACGAAAACTGACCTATAAACTAAGTTGTTTGGACAAAACCGAAACGAACCAAAACCATGGTCAGAAAAAAAAAAACGCACAACACTACGAAGCATTGGTGATTGGGTCCAATTTTACCAGTAAAACAGAGCCTGTTTACCATAGTGAACAGGCACTGCTTGTAGAATGTACTCCATCTAGAAGTGAGAAACTGTCTGTAAAACTTATGCATTGTAATTCCCTGTGATTAATTCATTGTACAAAGCACCAAGATAAATACCTGTACCTACAGCAGTAGTGAGAGATAAAGTTTCACTTTCTAAAGTGCATCCAATGGATTTGTCCCAGGAAGATTACTTTTGCTATTCCCAGAAATCGAACTGGACCTTGGAGATCAAAACTGAGGTCTCCCATAACTAGTAACTAAAACCTCTTCTTTTATATGAATTCCAGGCTGAGAAATATCATTTCCTGAATTTCTGAATATTCTTTTGAGAGCTGATTTCATTTTTTTATACTGAGTTCTGAACATGCAGTCAATGCAAGTTGTCTGTCTTGAGACGACAAATTGGCACTATCCAGTAATTTAAAAGCCAAAACTGCATCAGGAAAACTCATTTCATACATCTTGGATTTAGCACACAAATTTCTCAAAATTTGCAATGAATTCTGAAATAGAAGTGGTGTCATCACGTTGATAACTATCAAAGTTTTTGTAACTTTCATAAACAGAATCAATCAAGTCTTTTTTGAATACTTCATTCAAAGTGTTCAACAAAGTAGTCAAACCTGTGTCCTGGTTCAAATCAGCTACTGGAATATGAAGAGCAGCTTCTCTTTAGAGCTGAAACGGTTAACCAATTAATCTATTAACCAATAATCAAAGTCTAGATCGATCAAAAAAGTAATTGATCGATTAACCGTTACTTTTACACTATTGTATTATATAGGTTAACAAAGGAACAAACTTGCTCCAAAACAGGCCCACATTGTCTCACATCAATTATATGAGAGACAGAGTAAAGCAGGCAAGTTAAGTGCTGACATACTTGTTCACGTGTGTTTATCAATAGCCAGAAATGGTCATTTTTAACCCTTTACCCAATGCGGTTGAAAGACGATACTTGCAAAATAAATTTTTAAATTACAAAAAATGTTAAATTTTTGTCTAAAAAACATAGCTTATGACCCCCTCATTGGGACGAGCTCATCCCAATGAGAGGACATAAGCCATGTTTTTGAGACAAAACTTGAAAACATAATACAATTTGAATGGAGACTTTTGCAGATAGCGCTGGCCGGTTTTCCCTGTTATGTTAGGTGAAGAGTTAATATGCTGTAAATCATCATCCCTGTTATGTTAGGTGAAGAGTTAATATGCTGTAAATCATCAACAGTACAACAATAATTCAGCTACCTATTAGGGTAAGTGATTAATCAGTTTACCAAGGTTAACCCATGTGATTAATCGATCAAGAAAACCCTTTAATCATTTCAGCTCTACTTCTCTTGCATGTTCTGATTATGATAATGTGACAGCAAGTGCATGTTTCTCCTAAGGCAAATCTGTCACCAATCTCCACATTTCCAATTCATTTGACCACTGGTCATATGATTTTTTGTCATCAAACACAGGAGGAATTTTGTAATTGGAAGTCATTTTCCATGAAATTAAAAAATAACTTTTGGAAGTTCTCGCTCTGCTACCATTGATAAGGTAGCTTACCTAAGAATAAACTATATTTGCTGAGTTCTCCAACTGGCACAACTGCCATTCAACACATTTCCAACTGAACTGAGCACATGGTCAGTATACTGACCACTTCCTGTTGTGACCCTTGTCTGTTTCAGATTTGTTCTATATTTAGTTCTACACATTATGTTCACAACACACAGCTCATACACAAGAGAAAACAATGAAGTGCCACGACCCTATCTTCAAAAACAATATCCCACAATTTATTACTGTAGTTTTTAGTTTCATTTGGCATGAATATTAACCCTTTACCTAACATGAAAAGCAGACGACACTTGCAAAAAAAATTCTTGAATAACTAATTTTTTTCATTTTTTGTCTCAAAAACATAGGTTATGACCCCTCGTTGGAACGAGCTCGACGAGCTCGTTCCAACGAGGGGTCATAACCTATGTTTTTGAGACAAAAAATGAAAATATTTTGAAAATTAATTGGCGATTTTTGAGAATAGCGCTGGCCGGTTTTGGCCGTTACGTTGGGTAAAGGGTTAATACATTTTTGGGGGAATGTGGGCACTTTGCATCCTGTGTTTTCTTCTCCACTGTTTGGTTCTTTTTATGAGTTATTGTATTTTCAGTGTTAATATATATGCCCGGTGGTATCTGTGTCTGGGTACGTTGTAGAATCCTATTTTGACTTTTATACCACGGAATGGGTTTCTCGTTCAACTGAAGCTTTGAATTGGTCTACAGAGGCTGCATACACCTTCGCATGACGGAGCTTATTCCAGTCGACAGTGCCTTCTACAAAGAAGGAATGTATATACTGCTCATCGGTACTGTTTGGTATTAGAAGGTTCTGGTGTTCTTACCAGGTTTTCTATGGTGTTTTGGCCCGTGTATCCTTGATATTTACGTTTGTTAAGGGTTAGATAGTCATTTATGGGAAGAGCTGCTACCTGCTGTTCAACCATTTTGTACAGGAATGCCAGTTATTAGTTGTTTTCTTCAGACTTCAAGTGCCGATATTTTCAAGTCTTTCATGGTTGCTGTTACACTGCCTTCTTCTTTAGATCAATAAAGATTTATGATGAATCATGCTGCAAGTTTTTGAATTTTCTCCAGTTTGTTGATATCGTTCTTAGTGTAGGGTTCCCATATGATAACTCCATATTCGAGTACAGAAAGTAGGAGGGCTATATATTAAAATTCCCTGGGGCAGGATTTAGGATTCATCTGAGGAAGCCAAGAGTGGAATTGGCTTTCTTTGCTACATTTCCAATATGATTCCCCCATTTCAGGTCGTTGGACAAATGTAGACCTAGATATGGATATCAATGTACTTTCTGTAAAATATGATTTTTAAGGTATAGAACGATTTACTTTTTCTTTTTGATTGATAGGACATAGCATTTTGTTGTATTGAATCTCATGCCCCAGTCAACGGCCCAGTCTTCAGGGTTGCATAGGACTTTTTATAATTTTGTGTGGTCTGCAAAGTTGTTGATTTCTCTATACAACAGGCAGTCATCAGCAAAGAGTCAGACTGTTGAGCTTACAGTCGGCCTGGTAAGTCACAGATGTGGAATAGGAATAATATCGGCCCCAATACCATTCATTGGGGTACTCCAGAGTACACTGTCACTTCCGATGATGATTTTCCAACATTGTTCTTTTGGTAACAAGCTGTGTCCCCCTTATTCCCTAACAGAACTATTTATGGAGAAGTTTTTGGTGCAACACTGTGTCAAACACCTTTGTAAAATCTAAAAGGGTCACGGCGATTTGTCCAAGGATTTTAGTAGGTTTTGAGTAGTTGTTAGCAGCTGGGTCTCACTCGAATAGCCTGTTAGGTTTGTTGGTACTGCATCATATGTGTTTCTAAGTGTTTCAAAAATGTGTCTGTTCTAGGAGCTCACAGAGCAGAGGTAAGTGATACCTGGTCGGTAGTGTTCTAGGAGATGTTTGTCTCCTTTTATTCTACAGTACAGCGCTGTGAACAGGTCGTAATCCATGCGTGGGCAGTCATGTACACGCATGCATTTCCCAGGTAATAAAAATCATCATCATTAAAATTTTAATTAATAAAGCACCGGGTACAACAAATTTTTCATTATTATGATTCCTATAATTAGTGTTTGGGAAATGTGGAAAGTGGCCAGTATCTTATGAGAGTTGGAAGATTGCCAGATGCCAGTTGTTTCGAGTATGAGAGTTGGAAGATTGCCAGATGCCAGTTGTTTCTAGTATTCTTTGAGAACCATATCTGGGATGTTATCTGAATCTGGTGCCTTTGATTGATAATTTTTGTAGTAGTATTTCTGTGCTATTGGTGTCAATCTTAATGTTTGCAATATCTTCTGTATGAATTTTGGAGTTGTTGGCATTTTTTAGGCTTTTTCTTAGATGAATAGACTGGAACTGTTGGACTAGTAATTCAAGCAACCTAAGTTTTGCTATCACTGATTAGTGCTACCCTTGCCTTCAGTGGTTTTACTCCAATTGCAAATCCAATATTATCTTGTTTCCTTGATTTCACGTATTTCCAGATAGGTTTGGTATTTTTTTGGTTCAAGTCCTTTGAAAATTGAAGAGCTGATATAATTCCACTCCAATTTCTTGATGCTGTTTTTACAAATTTTCTGATGCTCTTTGCGTAGTTTTTCCAGTTGTTACTTTTCTTTGCTCTATTGTCTAGTATTTGTTTTTTCTGGAGGAGTTTTTTTATTTTGTTGTTGATCCATGAGATGCTATTTGATTTCACTTGTTGTGATCCAACATTCCTCTCGATGCTATAGACAAGTTCTGATTTAACTCTTTGCATGCTGCTGGCAGATATTCCCGCCCAGCGCAGGTCTTCTCTTATCACTGAAATAAATATGAATTGGGCACATTTAATCGTATTTGCCCCATGTAAATTGAATGGATATTTTCACCAATGGTTCGTTGTGTTACATTTAGATTCATTTTGCATCAAATCTAGTCATGGCTGCTTTACAGCAGCCATGACTAGATTTTATGAAAAATATCTAGAAAATACTCAGCAGGTTGAGAGTTAAATGTATTCCAAAGTTTCTTGGATGTCAGTACCTTTGTTGTACATAATGATGATTGTTTGTGTTAGTTATTAATGTTCACATAAGCGGTCATTATTAATGTCTGAATAGATTAGTGTTATGCAGGCTTCTCTTTCTCTTTGTTTTGGATTCTCCAGGGTGTGCATGCACATATCCCGCAACAGTAACTCATGTCATGTGTGGATAACACATCGTTAGAAAGTTGAGATACAAATATTATGTTCATCTAAATTCATCACTAATTTATGGGTTATGTAAAACACAGGAGTAGTGTTCAACCGATCCCTTCTTTTTGAGTTTTACCATGTGTGAATCTCACCCCAGATTCCACCTCAGAGTGGTCGCAACATCCACCATGCTTCACCACAATGCCACCAACTCATGAGGATCGGACGAGCCCCCAAATGTAACAGGACGAAAGATAAGTGTAGGAGCCGGGGTCTGAACCTCTAGCACACAAAGCGACTGATTTACCACGAGACTAAGAGATCCAGGCCAACCAGGCAGGGTGGTAAATGGCCTTTATACCCTGACTGCTACACATTTCACAGAGTTAAACTCTGATGATTCAGGTCCAGTAAAATTATCAGTTACACACCCTTGGGTGGTAAACATGGCTCTCAGAGCCACGCTTACCACCCAAGTGCGCACAAAATGGAAATTTTTACTGTGACTGGAGTCAGTGGAGTGCAACCTTCACTTTTCCGGCTTGAACTGGCGATTGCCGCAAGTACGCTCAATTGCAAGCTTTCCATGTCGTTTAACTTGCATATCCCGTAAAGAGGCACCTAGAGAGATTAGGCTTGCCACAATTATGAAATTCCATAGTTGATTAATCAGAGCCCAAAATCGACGATTAGTCGACTTTTTTTACGTTTTTTTAACAAAGGGTCGACTAAAATGAGATGGCTGAATGGTCCTAAAGGTATGTATAACCGGGCGTGTGGCCGAGTACATTTCAAATAACATGGTGACATAGTCAACGATCCATCATTCCCACATTATAAGTCTTGGTGAACGTCAGAATGAACGTTTCGTTGACCATATAGTTGTTGGTCGATCGTCTGCCATACCATTAAACAGTAATACACCCTGACGCCCAAAATTCAGATGAAACACAACAGTGAGCAGCCAGAAGGAACTAGGCCTGATCCGAGCAGGGTTCCCCCAGAATATTGAAAACAAAATTCAAGGACTTTCAAGGACCTTTTTGAAGAAAATTCAAGGATATTCAAGGACCATCTCGAGGCTGAAACATCCTAAGGCCAAAATGTCCCAATGGCAATACCCCATTTACAATAAGTAGTCAATTGTACCTCGGTTCACAATTTGTGAACCGAGGTAAAATTTACTACTTATTGTTTGTCAAGCAAACATGTGCGCACGTTTTCATCACTGTGGCAACTGTTTCATCTGCTATGAAAGCCCTCATTTCAGTCGCATCTGTATCCACCCAAGATCGGGCAAGTGCGAAAGGTTTCATGTTTGGGTTTTTTTCAAAGTATTGTTTGGCATATAAATTTGTTTGCGAAGTGCACAGTTCAATAAAATCATTGTCAAAAAATTTACTGAAAATGTCCAACTCACGCTCGTTGCAATCCACAGAAAACTGAATGCCCGTGGGCTCGTCAAATGTTTTTAACCATGGGTGGTGGAACGAATTCCCCAAATTCAATGTTTTGTCAACATGAACACACATGCTTGATTGATCAGCTGATTCGCCGGCATTTACATTTTCTTCCAAATTGCTTTCACACGACTCGAATTCGTCTGACGAGTCTTCATTGATATTTCTTATGAAAGAATACCCAGGAAAACCGTCCTCATCCAAATCAGAATCCTCAATAATGTCATAGAAAGTTGATAAATTATTTTCAATTGATGACACCATTTTCCAAACAAAGTCGAACTGGGACGTTTTGTCCCCCTGTCAGACAAAGTATTGGAACACGTGCGTTACTTTATATGAGAACTCATGACGATTCCGGTGGAAATCAAAAGGTTTTCATTGGTTGTTAAACTAATTCGACCAGGGAAGCCCCCTCTGTACTAATAAACTTGAGCTGACCGTGTGCTAAGAGTTAATTAATATTAATAACACCTACTTGTTTGGACTTGTCAACAAATTTATTCGTTCCTTTTCAGACCGCTATTATGCTTCTGATAAATCGGCGATCAAATCCAAGGACATTCAAGGACCTTTTACTGATATACCTCGTTTTCAAGGACTTTCAAGGCCTTGAAAATAGCGTTTCAAATTCAAGGACATTCCAGGTTTTCAAGGACCCGCGGCTACCCTGTCCGAGGGAAAAGGATTTTACAACTTACAAGGACTATTCTGCTGGACCCTGTAAAAAGTCACACCCCCCCCCCCTTCCGCACACCCACTCACGATAATTTATCAATGGTGGGAAACATTGTGATTTTCGTATTTCCAACACGAAAGAGTGACCCAAGGGAGCTAAGGCAGCGAGTTTCATTTCGTGTTGTTCAAAATAAAAGATTTATGAGCAAAGAATGGTTATTGGAAACGATGTTGTGTAAAATACGGACAAGTTGTTGACATGACGAGAGCAGTAATACTTGAAAATAACTTTTATTTCCCCCCCCCCCCCCCCCAAAAAAAAATCATTAAAGTGGGAGGTAATTACCGTAAACATTTCCAAATCGGACTTATAAAAATTATGATTTATTTGGGTGGGTGGGGGGGGGGGGGGGGGGGGTGGGGGGGGGGTGGGGGGGGGGTGGGTGGGTGGGTGGTGGGGGGGGCTTAAGCCGCCCTCCTTTACCTCCATATGGTCTACCACTGTCGTTTATACATCCAGGAAAGTTCCCATCATGTATATACAATGTGATCATGTTCTGGCAAGGCAGTGGTGTCGTTATACATGCGGGGGTAAAAAAAAGTCGACTTTCAAATTTAAAGTCGATCAATCGGCACGACCGACAATTAGTTGACTTTTTGCATAATCACGGCAAGCCTAAGAGAGATTAAGAATACACATTGTGGTGGTTTTTCAACTTTATTGAATGGTATCATTAACATCATTTTACATTAACAATTGAACAATTGCAGATAATAATATGTGGTTTCACAAAATGCTTGCAACAATCGGTTGAACCGATGTTCCAGAAGCCATTGCCGCTGTCATCCGATTGCCCACAATCGACTGATTGTGGTGGCTGGTTCCGATCATTGGTTGAACACTACACAGGAGGCCCCAAGAGGCCTTAATTGCTCACCTGACGATGTGGATCAAAGAAGTATTTGGGGTCACATTCAGTTAGTCATGGTTCATCAATACTAGAGGAAAGAAGTCATGAATTCATTCATAACTCTAGTGTCCATGTCAGATGATTATTATCACTGGTCTTCCTGACTGCTTCCAATTCTATCAGCTGGAGACAAGCACTGCCTAACTTCCAAGGATTATGTCACTGCAATATGAAAGGCAAATTTTATGGTAAAACACTAAGGAATGGATTTGAACAACCTACCCCCACCCCACCCCCCCACCCCATGACTCAAAATTGAACAAACTTGAAGCTAATACCCTCAGAGATGTTATATACCAAACATGAAAGGATTGTGACTGGTGGATCTGAATATGATTTTCATTGAAATTCCCTCAAAAAGCTCTAAGTTAAAGTTCAGACTACCTACCATAGGGAACCCAAATATTAACCCTGGGACCCGATTTGAACAAACATTAATCTGACACCAGGGTTTGTGTTTTGTCGCGGCCGATCGGCACCGGCCCCGAGATCGGCCGCGAGAAGGTTGTCGTGGAGGCCATTTTTCCGGCCGCGATCGATCTGCGAACTACAATCTAAACTAACCCATCTGCCGCGAATATGCAGTCCTTCGATTTTAGCGTGCTCTGGCGCATGCAGTGCGCAGGTAAATGCCGATGGCAGCCGCTAGCGCTTTATGTTGGGCGCACGTAGCCTTTCAAAAAGTAGCGCTTGCAAATAAAAATAGACAGTCAAAATGTCCGAGGCCAACATTATCTACCCCAAATCACAGGCCCTCATGGTTTGATCAGTATTAAACACTGGCTTTTTTCAAATGTAAACAACACTTTCAAAGGAAGTATCCCTTACACCTGCGCAGTAAGGTTAGTTCAGAAAACATCTGTCAAATATTGAACATCGAGCATCGTTAACGCCCACGACAATTGTCAGTCTCCAACACTTGCACGGAAAATACGCCAACTCAATCACCAAACATCTCGGCACTCACCAGTTTCACCTGTCAATAATTTTGCAGTCTGCTCACACACCTACCAATTTCTACCAATTTCCAATATCAGGGACAATAACGTCTCCAACTGCTGTAAATAACCGGATTTCATACATTTATTTTGCCAAGAAGAAAATTTCTTTCACAACCTGTCTTAGAAAATCGTGAATCGGAAATTTTTCCTGATAGATTAAAAATTACCGCAACTCATTTGAAGGAGCGAATCAATTGCAAAAAGCCAAAAATATTTTTGGAAAATCCGAAACACACAAAATCAAATCTTTGCGGTTTTTATCGCCCAACTCGAATGCCCATAATTAATAATATGCGTTTCATTTTGACATACCACTGTATTTTTTTTTATATCAATCAAGGGTGAGTGTTAGATGTATCATCAGTTCCAACAATTATCCCGCATCATAAATTTATTTATATCGCCCAACTTGGGCACTTGACATACGTTTCGAACAACATAATGGCACCAGTCATTCCAAAAATAAACAAAAGTAACAAGCCATCTGAAGTGCAGGTTTGGGATGTTTCGGCCTTTTACAGTTTAGCCTTGGGACGTTTCGCCCCGGGGATATTTCTGCCCCCGATATGTTTTGAAATCGAAGACGAAACAAAAGAAGAAGAAGAAAAAAAATGGGGGGTGTTTTTGGCCTCAACAGGCGGTACGTTTCGGCCCCAGTTGAGGGCCGCAACGTCCCCCCCCCCCCCCCCCCAAAAAAAACGAGGCCGAAATGACCCAGAACCGACGTGATTGTGGCATTTCAAACATTTTTTTACCCTACAAACCTGCAACGCTGTATTTGTAAACATAAAGCCTGGTGGATTCAGCTCTGGTCATGTACCCAGATGTATGGGTCGAAACCCAAATGGGGGGTGGGGGGGGGGGGGGGTGCAACTCTACAAAGGCGACAGCATATATGTAAAGAAAAAAGTGGGGGGGGGGGGGGGGGGGGGGGGGGGGCTATTTCGAGTTTTAACTGTAATTTATATCATAGAGTCATTTTCTTTGACTTTGGAAAATTGGCCCTGAATAGGCCCCGACCCTCTGATCCCAGGGCCAAATTTTTGGCCTTGACCATTTTCTAAATCACGAACCCTGCTGACACCCCAATGCTGTACACCACATATTAAAGCATTCTCACTGGTGGAACTGAAGATTTTTTTTTAAAGAAATTTCCTCATATTGCACAAGGTTAAAATTTGGGCTCCTATAGGAAGCCCAAATATTAACCCTGGTTACTTAATTTGAAACAAAC
Organism: Pictodentalium vernedei; assembly: GCA_031216915.1. Classification (NCBI taxonomy): domain Eukaryota; kingdom Metazoa; phylum Mollusca; class Scaphopoda; order Dentaliida; family Dentaliidae; genus Pictodentalium; species Pictodentalium vernedei. Next base: position 52,924,847 of record CM062291.1, on the reverse strand, counting down.
TTGAATCTGATCCCCTAGAGATGTTGTATACCAAATATAACAAGAAGGACGCCAATGCCCAAAAGCTCACCAACATTCCCCTTTGATAGTAACTTTGGCAATCACAAGAACTGTATCA